>MDKI01045158.1:0-10779 GCA_005239505.1 Nicotiana paniculata
TGTGAAATTCTAGTCAAGTTAGGCTTTTGAATCACTCAATTTGACTTTATAATGAAGGAGATACGTAGGTTTTAATATTTGCAAATAGTGCAGTTTTTAATACGCCGTCAGCGGCAATTTCGTAATTAACCTGAAAAATCTGGCAACCTTAATAAAATGACCATAAAATCCTCATACGATGTCCAAATTCGATGATTCTTTTTGCTACGGGTCTGTAATTACGATAAGGGTCTGGTACTTCATTCAAAACAGAAATCGGAGCTCATTTGTTCAATGTGATATCATTTATGCTTGAAGAAACGACGTCGAAGCATAAGAAAGAAAGAGCGCAACACACCCAAACCTATTTGAAACTCACGCGAGCCCTCGGGGATCTTAACCAAATATGCATGCAAGTCTAAAATCATCATACGAACTTGCTCGTGCGATCAAATCATGAAAAAATAACATGTAAAACTATGAATTAAACCTCGAAACTGATTATTTTTCTCAAGAACACTTAAAGTTCATTATTTATCAACGAACGTCCGAATCTCGTCAAATAAATTCCGATTCTCACCAAATTTCGCAGACAAGGCTTAAACATCATAACAAACCTGTATCGAGCTTCGGAAACCAAAATACGGGCCTGATACCAACGATTTCAAACGTTAATTCATTTCTTTATTTCATTAATAATTCAGCAAAATAATTTCTTTCAAAAATTGATTTCTAAGGCTTGGGACCTCAGAATTCAATTCCGGGAATACCCCCAAGTCCCATATTTTACTGTGGACCTCCCGGGATCGTCAAAACACAGATCCGAGTCCGTTTACCTAAAATGTTGACTCAAGTCAACTAAAACCAAACTTTTTATTCTAAAAATTAGTATTTCTTATATTTTCACATCAAAGCTTTACGGTTTTAAACCCGGACTATGCATGCAAATCGAGGCAGTTAAAATTAATCTTTTTATGGCTAATAAGCCTAGAACGGAGTCTAAATTCATAAAATGACCCCTTGGGTGGTTGATACCCAATTTTTCCTCAAATTATTTTTAACTTGCATATATACCTTCAAAATCAGTTTTATAATAATTGGCATTTTTTCAATAATTTTCCCACATCTCATTAATTTATTTTTAATTTATCCAGTACCTTTATATCCAATAATTAATCATAAATTGCATTAAAAATAGTTTCAAAATATTCCTTGGTTTAATATATCATTTTTTATCCTATTAGGATTTAATTAGTTCACAAATTAGCCAAATTGGCATTATTTGGCTATAACTGCAATAATTTTGTAATTATATCCTGATTACCTGTTTTATGCCATTTTACCAAATAATTAGCCACTTTTAATCCTAGTTCTAGCCTAATTAAACTCGGGCCCCTGACCCAATTAATTAACCCAATAATCCAGCCCAAACATAAATCCTACCCGGCCCAAGCACCCATTCAATCTGAACCGTTGATTAATTCAAATCAACGGTCCAAATTCCCCCTTTCGAAATTAAGACCTACCCCTCATCTCTCATTTCCCCCTCTAATTTCACTCAGCTGTCTCTCTGAGTTCTCTCATATCTCACTCTTTAGACGCTCCACCTACTGACCTCACTTCTCCTGCCACCTCTTTGTCCGAAACCATGGAGGTCTCACCTCATACCAGCCTTATGGCTCCCCCCTTTCGCACTTGTGTCATCGTTCGAGGTTCTCAAGTGAACCAGAGGCGGTCCACTCATCTCCATGATCTCATGCCGTTTTTCTGGCCACCCATGGCCATTCGAGTAAGATCTTTACACCTTCCGGTTAAAACCGGTAAGACTTAGAGTTTTCTTCTTCCTCTTTTTTGGGTTCTCCTAGAAAAACTTCGAACCTTCTGATCTTTCTAGATTTGTAATAGATTTATGTGTATTTCGAGGTTCTTACATGTTTTCTTCGAGAAATCACCTTGTTTTCAAATGATTTTTTCACTGTCTAAAAACTAGGGTTTTCTTAAGAACGATTCTTCTTCTGATTTTAAGAGTTCTCTACTATGTTTGAACGATTCTCTTATGCTTTCTTGCTATTTGACTTGTTATGCTAGAAAGCCTAATTCTCAGGTTGTCTCTGACAACAGGTTCGATTAATCCGTATTTGTATATGTTCCTCATGAATATCCGGTGCTTTCATGCATGTTCTATGTATTCTTGTGCTCCTTGCTCTAATTTGTTGCTTAAAGTTCTGATTCTCTACTGTTCTTCTAACTATTTGCTTAGGGTTTCCCTGATTTTGTTCAATATGTGCTAATTATCATCTAATAAGTCTGATTAGTTATTTTTGACTGTTTACATAAGATTTTTTACTGATTCTATGTATCTCCCTCCAAACTGTGATATTTTCCCTGGAATATGTGACTTTGTGTATTTCCTTGTAATTCTGTACTAATTCTCGAATTGTTTCCTCATTTGTGAGAGGATTTCCTTAATTAGGACTGATTCTCTGTGATTTTAGTCCCATCTGCGATTCCTGTGATTGATTTGTTAAAATTAAAAGGTATCCAACCTTATTTATGTGTTTCAACTTGCTGTCAAATAATCAAGATATATTATCCTTATGTGAAATTATGTATTTGGCCTTTATCACATGCTACATGCCTTACTACTCTTATTTAGCTCATGAATGATTCTTTCCTTATGTGACAGCAAGTATGACCGTTTGAACTAGAACTCCCTAATTAAAGGGAGTCCAGGTCTGTGATTGATTCTAATTGAATATTGATTGATTAGTCAGTACTAGTTACCTTATTTTCTACTCGTTTTGAAAAGCTATAAATACACTACTCTTTCATTAATATCAGACACACACAAACACAAGCATACTCATTGCCCTCTCTCTTACTTTCCTACACACTCTCTCTTATTGACCACTGGATACTCATTCGGCTGAAAGCCAAGACTGAGTAACTTATTACTGCTCTACTTGCTCTACTGCTCTCTTTCTCTGCACACTACTGTCCTATTGCTCTACTTCTCTGCACCCTACTGTTCTATTCTCTCAATCTTGACTGGTATGTATTCTATTTGATTTACAGCATCCAAAACAACATGTTTATGTTCGTATTGCACTTTCTCTTATTCCTTTTATGCTTCTACTTGTGGTTCTACTGTTTCCCCTGTAACTAGAATCTATTATGTCTATGTGATTCCGCTTCCCCTTATTTCAGCATGTCTACTGCTCCTCCTATTTGTTTGTTACAATTCTGCCTTACTCCCTAACCCTAGTACATTATCAGCATGTGTGCGTGACCCCTAGCTACTAAGTAATCCTGAACCCCTTCCCTGAACCTAATGTATGAACCTGTTCACCATCCCTCTATCTAATGTTGTTAAGCTCCTGGCATGAACATTTTGTGATAGAATGTGTTATGAAAGTTTAAGTCTTGTAATACTTTTCTGAGGCCTACTTTTGTGCAAGCCTATTCCTATGTGCTTCATACTTGTCCCCAATCCCTCATCTTCCTACTTGTGGTTGCTGAACTTGTCTTAATTATTGTTTATTGTTCTGTCTGTGCTGTTTGAGTATGTTGGTTGTGCTACTGCCTTACCCTTTTCAAGATAATTTTCATTAAACCTCTCTCTTTCTCAAAACTTTTTTAAAACTATTCTTACTCACTATGAGCACTTCCACTATACTCTTAGACATTAGGTTCTGCCCCTCTTGTGTGAGCATTGCCTTGGGACCCTTGAGCTCCCTCTGAACTTTGACACACAAGAGTTGGCCTTTCCACACTGCACTTACTCCATCTTGGCTATGAAATCTGGGTGTGAGCACTGCCCGGGATCCCTTGAGATCCTTAGGGAACTCTGACACACCCGGATTATGAAAAGGCTGTGAAACATTACTTGGCATTGAGGACATGGAGATCTGGGCCTATTCTGTAGGCTCCCTATAGTTAACTTCTTATTTTCTTTACTTTCAGTTATGTAATTCCTATTCAATGGTCTGTAATAAATAATTGTAAACAACTCTAGGGTTGGATAGTGAAAAGGGGTGGGTAATATGCATGTTGTAGTGTAATCAAGGGTAGAATCATGCTTCCTAGGTTTACTCTCTCTATGCGCAATAGCAGCCATGTTAAGGTACAACATGCCATGCATTAGATATCATGCTACTTAGGCTCATATATACTGTTTTCCTTTTAGCATGTCATCATTAATTTCCCTCACTTAGAGATCCTGCCTATAGGACAAATAATTAAGTAAATTGCTATTATGTGATTCTGCTCATATAAACGTGTCCTGAAGCTTCATTTAGAAGTCTTGTCCTTGAATAACTAATGGTAACAAAAACTGCAATCATGTCTCATCATGCTATACACGTAGAGATCCTGTTCTAGGTAAACAATGATTAAAATCTGTCACCTGTGTTATTCATGAAGTTGTGCATAATGTTGTGATCTTGAATTCATTTAGAAAAATCATGTTTAAGTTATCATGCTGCATTAGAAATCATGCCTAGGGTCATACTAATCACACCTAGTTTAAATATACATGTCTGAAACAGTCTCATGTTCTAGATAAACTGTCAATCAGTCCTTTGTACACACTTAGAATCACATGCTATTAAGATTGGTAATCTGAAACCTTTTTAACGAAGTTGTACAACTGTTGCATGTTATTTTACACCTAGGCAAGTCTTAGGTAATCATCCATAAAGAAATAAAACCAGAATTGTCCTTTGTGATTAGTGTTCAACTGTCAGCATGTTTAAAACCAGTAGGTAAGCCTGATTAAGACTTCCTCTATGAGCTATACAATAAATTTGTCTTTGTGTTATCACTTAGATACCATGATTAGGATCTGAACCTTAATCTGGACCTTAACTGTGTATGAGTCATGCTGTTTATGTGTACTATGTGTGGAGGTATACTTGAGCCTTTTATTTACTTTCCATGCTCCCTTTAATTGAAGTCCTATACGTTTTATTATGTGTCACCTTAGTAATTTTTACCTTTAAAACCTGAGGGTCTTCCTAGCACATCCATTATAGAATACAAGTCCTAAATTCCTCCGGGACTGATAGGAAGGGATGGGTAACAGCATGTAATAGAGGTCGAGACCAACACTGGATTTAGTTACTTTCACGGGGTGGTAAAAGGGTAGAATATGGATATGATGACTGGTGCGCTAATACCACGTGTAGCCCCTCTTCGAGGAGTGTCATACCGGGTATTGCATTGATGTGATCCATATTATTATAAACCTAGGATACCCTTTATATGCTTAGATCGTAATCCTTTCAAAATCTAACCTTCTTTACTATTTTCAAACATCTGCATGCTTAAGACTTAAATCCCCTCTTATTTGAGCCTTTATTTGTTTGTTTGCTAAGCCGTACAAATTCACAAAAGCTGTTTGGCCGGGAACCACACTTGTGGATCCTGAGGGGTGCCTAACACCTTCCCCTTAGGATAATTTCAAGCCCTTACCCTATCTCTGGTTAACAATGTAGTTGTAAATGAACCCCTTTGGTGTCCTAACGCACCTTTAAAAATCGTTAGGTGGCGACTCTCAAAAACACTAACCCCTTTCCCAAAAGGAAAGAGTTGTCTCAACCGAATGTCATAAACCCGATCTCCGCAAGGAAAGAGGGGGTGCGACAGCATGGTGATTCTGCTGGGGATTATAGGCTTTTACCAATTTCAAATTGCTTTGTGAATTTGTACCTCTTCCCATTTCCCTTATGTGAAATTACTTGTCTATTTCTTTAAACATTTATTTTTCTTCAAAAGTAACTAACATGTTTTTCTGTTTCCTTCTTTTGTAACCACTTTTAAATCATCACTGTTGTATTTACTGCTTTCATAACGTGCATATATATGACTACATGTTTTACTGTTTATTGCATAATCATGATTCAACATCATACTCCACTCGTGCCAAAAAAAATACTATAGCAATGCTTGATGAGTGGTTGCGCTCTTCCTATATTATTATCCCCTAAATTCGGAAAGGCTTATTTGCAGTAATACTAGTCGATCAGCGGTGCAGTCGACGGTTCCGTGTCTTTCCCCCTTGAGTTGTCCGCTCGAGGGTACCAGTATAAAACCCCATAGAAACCTTACTCTGTTATCTTGTTTCATGCATCATGGTCAAACCTAGCCAGGATAAAGTGTGGTCCACACGATAGCTTTTAAGATTGCCTTATCCAAAAGTTCACTGGGTTTCCCTAAACCCAAACGGACATCATCACGTTCTGTGCATTTATTTGGAGAACTAAATGCTTTATGCTAATTGTTGATGTTAAATAGTCGAGTCTGGTGGGGGTAAGGGCCTAACCTTGTTTGCCTTGCATAAAAATGAGGCACGAAGTCCCCAGATTTGGCATGGTCTCTAATATCCATCCAAGATTTCTAATTTGGTGGGAAGATTTACATTCTAGTGACAAAACTCTCGTCAGAAAATACTTGGGCAATCTACCATCTCTCCTAGAAATCCAGCCTAACAACATGATAATAGAGGCTGCTACCCTGTTCTGGGATTGTGAAAGGTCCGTGTTCCGCTTTGGGGACATTGAAATGACACCTTTGCTGGAGGAAATAGGAGGACTGGCTGGCCTAGTATGGGAAACCCCAGGGTTGCTAATGCCTGAGAACCGCACAGGCAAAGGTTTTCTCAAAATGATGAGTCTGAAGAAGAATGCAGAACTGGTATGCTTAAAGAAGTCATACATCCTTTTGACTACTTGTACGAAAGTTACAGTCACAACAAATCATACCGTACCTACCACGACGAGTTTGCCATCACATCTTTGGGACACATCCATCATAGAGTATTCATCTTCATGTTTTGCTTCTTGGGTCTGATTGTGTTTCCAATAAAGAAGGAGAGAATCCAAACTAGACTGGCCATGCTAACCAAGACACTAATGGAAGGCTAAACTTCAGATTGTTCCCATGATCATTGCAGACATATATCGAGCCTTGGAAAAGTGTCAACGAGGGGCAAGACACTTCGAAGGCTGCAATATACTACTTCAGCTTTGGCTCATGGGACATCTCCAAAAGGGCGAATACCGACAAGAAATTCATCGAAGAATTTGGGATGACCACATTTCTTTCCACCATCCAAAGAGAATGAATTACATCCCCGACATATTTTCTCAGCCTGAGAATGCCAAAGGATGGGTCGAGATCTTTGATAATCTGACTGAAGAATAGGTCAGTGGATGTTCGAGTGGTTTCTGACAGAGGAGTTCATCGCCCATTCCATAGATGCACCGTTCCTAATACTAATTGGTCTAAGAGGAACATACCCTTACGTCCCTCTTCGAGTTATGAGGCAAGCGGGTAAGAAGCAAGTCATACTCAGGGTCGACAAGATGAGCCATCTTCGAGATAGTCCTCACAAGTGCCAATCCCAGCACATGTGGCACTGCAAGATTGTAATGGAGAAGGACACCATCGAGCCAGACAAATATCATGCCGGTTGTACCCCTTTCTATCCTGGTTGGTTGGCAGAAAATTGGGGTGGTCTGAGCGAGCCAGGGTTCATTCAGGGCCACAGGGTTATAGATGAAAAGGCCGAGGCACAAGTCAAATACAACCAGCTGCGCAAAAGGATCTGTGAGTGTGAGGATGAGCACCACGAAATACATGAGTCTAGCAAAAAACTGATCGAGGAATGGAAAGATATGGATATCAGCACCAACAAAAGGTTAGGGTATTTGGAGCAAGGCATAGTGGAGCTGGAGGAAACATTTCTCAAAAGGGTTGAAGACTGTCAAAAGGCTGAAGGGACCGAAGAAGGACATCTAGCCAGAGCATACCTATTGCTGGGACTTCGCGAGTTGGGGAAACTATACGAGGGAAGCAAGAATGCCGAGTCTGGGGAAGGTTCTTCTGGGACCAAGTAGATAGGAACGTCTTTCTTTTACTTTATCAATGTAATAAGGCCAATGGCCATTAGTGACCTTTACGTCATGTTTATTTAGTGTCGTTTTAGGATTCGTCTATTTTCTTATCAATAAAATGAGGCATTTAGCATCTTAAGTTCTCCAAATCAATTTGTCGCTAGGCCTACCTCAGGCACAAAATAGGTCCCCAAATTAGGACGCGCTTCACATTCCCGCACTATGTGTTTAAATACCGCAATACTTTTCATAATCCTCACTGACTTGGCTACCTTTTATTTGTTTTCCTATTTCTTTATTTATTTATTCCCCTCCCCAAAGGTTAGTTCGTGCACTCTGGCATCATCATCCTATCTTACAAGATCCAGGGGCCCTCTCCTCCTCTTAGTCCTCCCAAAGGCAAGAACAAAGGCAAAAAGAAAATGGAAGATTCAGGCAACATCAGAAATGAGAATGTGGTTGAACGGGTAGAGGCCACTGATGGCCAGGGTACTCGGATTCAGAATGAAACTGTGTCGCAACTGGAACGGAGGTTTTCAAAGTTTCAAGAAGAGCTTGATCAAGTTCGGAATCTGGCAAACTTGTCATTCTCCCTCAACGTCCCAGACGTCAACATCCAGAATCCTACACCTCCTCAAAACATCCCAAAGCAGCAAAATCATCCCGCACCTCATCATCACACCACCCCACTCTTCCAGCACAATGCAATGCCTTCCATACTCCAAATAACACTCCACTGCTTATCCCAGAACCTCAGAACTCCACAAATGACCATTTCCACACTTATGCGCCAGGCCACCATAATAATCCCATCTACGCGGAGACCATGCCACACTCCACTCCCCCTATCGCATATACACATGAGTCTGACAAAAAGGACATGCTTATCAAGAACTTTGCCGAGGAATTTAGGAAGCTGACCAGCCGGGTTCAAGGCGTCGAGGGAATCAAGGGAGTCGAAGGGTTGAACTATGAAAACCTCTGTATACATCCTGATGTCGAACTGCCCGAGGGATACAAACCTCCTAAGTTTGAAATGTTTGATGGTACATGTGATCCAAGGGTCCATCTGAGAACTTATTGTGACAAGCTAGTTGGAGTAGGGAAGGATGAAAGGATCCGCTTGAAGCTGTTCATGAGGAGCTTGAAAGGAGATGCACTGTCTTGATACATCAGCCAAGATCCCAAGAAATGGTCGAATTGGTTGAGCATGGCATCTGACTTTATGGACAGATTCAGGTTCAGCACAGAGAGCGCACCAGACGTGTTCTATATTCAGAATTTGAAAAAGAAGCCCACAGAGACATTTTGCGAGTACGCTACTCGTTGGATGTCTGAAGCTGCCAAGGTGAGACCCGCCTTAGAAGAGGAGCAGATGAACAAGTTCTTTGTCTGGACCAGGACCCGCAATACTATGAACGGTTGATGATGATTGAGAACCACAAGTTCTCTGACATTATCAAATTAGGTGAACAGATTGAAGAAGGTATCAAGAGTAGTATGGTCACAAATTTTGAAGCCTTGCAAGCTACAAACAAGGCTTTTCAGTCTAGTGGTGTGTCTAAAAAAAGAGACGCGGGAGCCGTGATGGTTGCATAAAGAACCAAATCCCCACTAAAATACCGAACTTACCCAACACCTCCACTCACATATCAACCACCCCAAATTACCAAGCACTTTCACCCTCATACCAAGCTCCATCACCCACTTATCAATAACCTCCACTACCAACTTATCAATCACCTCCACCACCGACATATCAACCTGCTTCACCCAGATACTCACAACCAGCTCTTGTCTACCACACTTATAATTCCCAACCATCTCATTACCAATCACCCCCTACCCGTCAAAACTTCTCTAGACCTCGTCCTAATTTTGATCGCAGACCTCCAAAATAGTATACCTCCATCGCTGAACCCATCGACCAGCTGTATGAGAATCTCAAAGTTGCTGGTTATGTCACCCACATCCCTGCTGCAACCCCTGAGAATCCCTCAATGGGTCAACCCAACAAGTCCTGTGCATACCACTCCGGCATGAAGGGGAACATCATCGATGAATGCCGCTCTTTGAAGTTCAAGATTCAATCCCTGATTGAAAACAAGGTCATCATGGTAAAGGAATTCGCTCCAAATGTCCGCAACAACCCTCTTCCGGACCATAAGGGTGGAGACATCCACTTGATTGAAATAGAAGATGATTGGGACCCCTCGGGATCAATCGGGTTGATCGGAAAAGGCAATGATCCAAAGAAACCTGCAGTCACTCTCAACCTGATCGTAGTCCAGATTCAACCGTCTGAGGATACTGAGGTAAATATGTCCATGAATCTTGAGTTTGAAGCAGCGTGACCTGAAAAGACACCAGTATCGATTGAAGTTGAGTTCGTGTCTCCGGCAAATGCACCTGCACCATTTGAGGTTGCAGGCGTGCCACCCAAGGCACATGTTCCACTTGAAGTAAGGATAGCCGCACCAATTCCAGTGGCGATGTCGACCACCCCACCCTTCTATACAATGTTATACCATGGGACTATACAGCCGAGGCGAGAAGGAAAGGTAAAGTCAAGACTGAAGAAACTGTTGCAGCGCAGGGTATGACAAGAACTGGTAGAGTCTATACCCCTGAACATCTGGCTGAATCCAGCAGGCAGGCTTCCAATCGGCCTCCCATTATCGAGACAGGTCCGGACGACCTTTGGAGGAAAGTACAGGCCAAGGAGTATTCGGTCATTGACCAGCTGAACAAGACGTCAGCGCAAATATCCATCCTCTCTTTGCTGCAGAATTTTGAGACGCACGGGAATGCTTTATTGAAGGTGTTGAACGAAGCCTATGTTCCAAACAACATCACTAGTGAAGAAATGGCTAATATGGTGGGCCAAGTGTTGGAGAGTCACAAG
>ML308096.1:0-29205 GCA_005239505.1 Nicotiana paniculata
AAAACACATAAAATGCAAGGTATATAATGCTTAAAATCATGAATTCTAGCCACGCATCATGCGCACCTTGGACTACAGATGCGGAACCGCATGTGTGAAGAAGGGGTCGCAGGTGTGGAAACCCTAGGTAGAACCTATATAAGTAAAACTTCACGAATTTTTTTCTTTTCCACCATTGTTAAATGGTTTGATCTTTGGGCAAAGAATTTCAAGAGGGAATAGAGAGATAATACTGAGATAAGTTACTTGGGTTTATTTACGCATGTTTATGATGCTTTTCCACTGATTAGCCATGGAATTAGTAGGGGTTTAGGGTAAAATTGATGGAGTTAATGCTTGAGTTTTGGAGACATTTAAGTGAGGATTTGAGGGACCAAATAGAGCCCCATTTTGATGATTTTATATGGTTAGAATAGGGAGAGGACGAGGTTTCTAATTCTACCATTCTTTTTACTGGTTTTGAGACATGGGCCCGGGGGCCGGGTTTTAGCCTATTTCAGATTTTTGGCCAAATTATGTAGTTTTTCTATGGAATTTGATTCTTTATCCTATGTTGACAGTATTATTCTGATTATAGATAGATCCAGAGATTTTGGAGACTGAGTCGAGGGACGAGGACATCTCGGAGTAGGATTTTACGCTGTTAAGGTAAGTAACAGTCTTAACTCTAGGCTTGAGGGGATAAACCCGGAGAATTTGATATCATGTGACTGTTTGGAGGTGATACCCACGCTAGGTGACGAGCGTGTGGGTATATACTGCAAGGGATTGAGACTTAGTCCGTTCCGTGAGCTATGAGGCCTAATAGCCTTTATCTGTGTTTATGTATATACATGTTGTTGAACTTGACAGCCTTTATGTTAGATATCACGCTTAGGCTTTATTCATGCTCACGTTATGTGCACTCAGTCATAGAAATTCTTGTACATGTTTACCTCAGCCTCTATTATTTTGCTGATATGCTGTGATACTATGTTTGGGTTGTGTTGCCTTATTTGCTGAGAATTGTGAGACTAGAGAGGTACATGATTGAGTGAGGCCGAGTGCTTGTTGTGAGATATTTGATTATAGCACGTGAGTTATCTGTGCAGCACGTGAGTTGTCCGTGCAACACGTGAGTTGTCCGTGCGGATCCGGGTGTTGATACCATAGCACGTGAGCTATCCGTGTAACACGTGAGTTGTCCATGCGGATCCTGATATTAATATTATGGCACTGGGAATTGCCCCTGCAGCACATGAGTTGTCCGTGCTTAGCGCTTGGACTGTAGGAGCCCCTCCGCGAGTTTGTACACCTCCAGTGAGCACAGGTACCTATTGAGTGTATGTATTGAGTGTCGAGTGTCGAGTGCCGAGTGCCGAGTGTCGAGTGCCGACTGTCGAGTGTTGAGTGATGGAGTGACATTGCTGTGAGGTTTCATTTACTTTTGTTGTTGTTGTGTTTACATGTTAATTGCCTTGTAGCAATTGTGGATTTAAGGAAATTACCTGCTTACTACCGTTTATCCTTAATTGTGAAAAGAAATAATTTGTTGTTCTGCTTAGATCGTCACTACTTCTTAGTTCCTTAGTTATTTCTATTACTACTGAGTCGGTTGTACTCATACTACACCCTGCACTTTATGTGCAGATCCAGGTGAGTTAGAGAGCAGCGATCGTTGAGTTCAGGCCAGCTATCATTGGAGATTGCAAGGTAGTTGCTAGCATCTGCAGGACCTTGTTACTTCTTTTATCATCTATTTCTTCTTTTGGACTGTATTGATAGTTAGACAGTTTATATATCTTAGTTCGTAGATTTTGACGCTCATGACTTAGTGACACCCCGATATTTGTGGCTCGTTTCCGTATTTTTATATTATTTATATTCAGAGTTAGCTTGTTATGAGAAATTCAAATAATGCATATGTTTTATTAAATTCTTATAATCAAATTAGTAGCAATATTTTGGGAATTGGGCTTGCCTTGTATCACGATAGCCGCCATCACGACCTGGGTTAGAAATGGGTCATGACAAATTGGTCTCAGAGCTTAGGTTACATAGGTCTCACGAGTCATGAGCGGGTTTAGTAGAGTCTTGTGGATCGGTAATGAGCCATTTGTACTTATCTTTGAAAGGATGCAGAACCTTTAGGAAAAATTTCACATTCTTGGATTCTTGTCGTGTGTTCCGTTCATTTCGATAACTAAACATCTATTATTTCATTCTATCACAGATAGTGAGGACTTGTGCTACTGGTCAAGAGGGACAGTCACCAGCTCGGGCCGCGAGAGGCTGAGGCCGCGGTAGAGGCCATGGTAGGTGCGTAGATATCGTCAGTGCAGTAGCTGGGGAAACACCTACAGATCCTCCAATTGTCCCCACTAAGGATCAGGTCCCGGAGGTGGATGTTCCGGCGGGACCAGCTCAGGCACCACCTGTGCCTATTGTTATTCCAAGCCTTCAGGAGGCCCTGACCTAGATTCTATCAGTATGTATGGGTCTTGCTCAGACGGCTTCAGCTACTACGACCGCAGGTACTTCTTAGGCCGGGGGAGGCACTCAGACTCCCACTACTCGCGCACCTGAGCAGGTTGTTCAGGGACATCAGACGCCGGGGGAATCTGCAGCCCAGCCGGTTGCAGCTGATCATGACTATGTAGCTCCTGTGATGCTAGAGGATGAGCAATGCATATTGGAGAAGTTTGGGAGGCTCCAGCCTCCGTCATTTAGTGCTACTGAGGGTGAGGATGCACAGGATTTCATGGACAACTGTCAGGGGATGCTTCGAACCGCGGGTATTCTGGAGACCAGTGGGGTCTCATTCACTACTTTCCACTTCTCTCGGGTTGCACTTAGTTGGTGGGAGGCTTACGAGAGGCGTAGACTGGTTGGAACAGTGCCCCTTACTTGACAGTAGTTCTGCATTCTCTTTTTGGAGAAGTTTTTACCTGCGTCCCGTAGAGAGGAGCTACACAGGCAGTTTGAGCAGCTTTGCCAGGGTGAGTTGTCTGTTACCCAGTATGAGATGCGGTTCTCTGAGTTGGCTCATCATGCGGTCTGGTTGGTTCCCACAGACCGAGAGAGGATCAAGTGCTTTATAGATGGCCTTAGTTTTCATCTTCGATTGCTTATGACAATAGAGAGAGTTTCTGGTGCTACGTTTTTGGAGGTCGTCGACATTGCTCGACTGATTGAGATGGTTCGAAGTTAGGAGAGAGTTAAGAGGGAGGCTAAGAGCCTCGTGGTCAGGGTGGATTCAATGGTGCTCCTCAGGGAGGTCAATACTCGTAGGGAAGAGGTCATCCATTTAGGCATGCTCAGCCAGCTCGCCCATTTCATAGTGATGCATCATCTGGCCCTGGTTCTCACACTCATCAGCAGGGCCAGTCATTATTGAGTGCATTGCCAGCACAGGATTCTCATCATGACCTATTTGCTCAGGTATCATCGGGTAGTTCTTTTGGACATCATGAGCAGTAGTATCATCTGAGGAGGGGGGTTTTCGAGTGCGAGGAGTTTGGCCACATTATGAGATATTGCCCTAGGCTTTCGAGTGGGACTCCACTGTGGAGTACTCGGCCGACAGCACCAGTACCAGTTCCTCCACCACCCGCTCAACCAGTTAGGGTGGAGCTCAACCATCTAGGTGTGGAGTCCAGTCAGTTAAGGGTCGCCCCATAGAAGGAGGCAGAGCATGGTATGGCCAGGCCCGTTTCTAGTGGTGCCCACTGAGGGTATTCAGGTGGACACGAAGAAGATAGAGGTGGTGTAAAGTTGGCCTAGATCGTCCTCAGCTATAGAGATTAGGAGCTTCCTGGGTTTGGCGGGCTATTACCGTCGCTTTGTAGAGGGATTCTCATCTATTGCTTCGCCATTGACCAAATTGGACCAAAAGGGTTCTCCATTCAGGTGGTCGGACGAGTGTGAGGAGAGCTTTCAGAAGCTCAAGTCTGCTTTGACCACAGCTCCAATGTTAGTTCTGCCATCAGCTTCGGGTTCTTATACTGTGTATTGTGATGCCTCGAGGGTAGGCGTTGGTTATGTTTTGATGCATGAGGGTAGGGTGATTTCCTATGCCTCGCATTATTTGAACACTCATGAGAAGAAATATATGGTGCATGATCTTGAGTTAGCAGCCATTGTTCACGCCTTAAAGATTTGGCGTCATTATTTGTATAGGGTTCATTATGAGATTTATACTGATCACCAAAGTCTGTAGCATCTATTCAAGAATAAATATCTTAATTTTCGTTAGCGGAGATGGTTGGAGCTTCTTAAAGATTATGAAATCACTATTCTATACCATCTAGGTAAGGCCAATGTGGTGGCTGATGCTCTGAGTCATCGGGCAGAGAGTTTGGGAAGTTTAGCTTATCTTTTGGCAGCGGACAGACCTTTACCATTGGATGTTCAGGCCTTAGCAGGTATTGGCTTGCATAGCCTCTGGTACTTCTCTTTATGACTATATCAGGGAGCACCAGTATGATGACCCACACTTGCTCGTTCTTCAGGACAAGGTCCGGCGAGGTGATGCTAGGGAAGTGACCATTAGTGATGATGGAGTGATGAGGATGAAGGGTCGGATATGTGTGCCTAATTTAGATAGGCTTCGAGAGTTGATTATTGAGGAGGCCCACAGCTCGCGGTATTCCATCTATCCGGGTGCCGCGAATATGTACCAGGATTTGAGACAACATTATTGGTGGAGACGGATGAAAAAATATATTTTTGGGTTTGTGGCTCGGTGTCTCAACTGTCAGCAGGTTAAGTATTAGCACCAGAGACAGGATGTCTTGCTTCAGAGATTGGATATTCCAGAGTAGAAGTGGGAGCGGATCACCATGGACTTTGTAGTTGGGCTCCCGGAGACTTAGAGGAAGTTCGATGCTATTTGGGTTATTGTGGATCGACTGACCAAGTCCGCACACTTCATTCCTGTTTGTACTACCTACACTTCAGAGCGGTTAGCTGAGATTTATATCCGAGAGGTTGTTCACTTGCATGGTGTCCCGGTTTCCATCATTTCAGATAGAGGTACTCAGTTTACATCTCAGTTTTAGAGGGTCGTGCAGTGAGGATTGGGTACTCAGGTTGAGTTGAGCACATCTTTTCACCCTCTGATCGATGGGCAGTCCGAGCGCACTATTCAGATATTAGAGGACATGTTGCACGCCTATGTATTTGATTTTGGGGGTTCATGGGACCAGTTTCTACCACTAGTGGAGTTTGCATATAATTATAGTTACCAGTCCAGTATCCAGATGGCTCCGTACGAGGCTTTATATGGGAGGAGGTGTAGATCTACGGTTGGTTGATTTGAGCCGGGTGAGGCTAGACTCATGGGTACGCATTTGGTTTAGGATGCTTTAGATAAGGTAAAGATGATTCAAGAGCGGCTCCGCGCAGCACAGTCTTGGCAAAAGTGTTATGCGGACAGGAAGGTCCAGGATGTATCTTTCATGGTTGGAGAGAAGTTATTGCTGAAGGTTTTGCCAAGGAAACGTGTGGTGAGATTTGGGAAGAAGGAAAAGTTGAGCCCTCGGTTTATTGGTCTATTTGAGGTACTTCGGAAGATTGGGGAGGTGGCCTATGAGCTTGCTTTGCCACCTAGTTTGTCGAGTGTGCATCCTATATTTCTTGTTTCCATGATTCGGAAGTATGTTCGTGATCCGTCCCATGTTTTGGAATTCAGCACGGTTCAGTTGGAGGGTGATATGACTTATGATGTTGAGCCGATAGGTTTTTTGGGTCGGTAGGTTCGCAAGTTGAGGTCAAAGGATATAGCTTCTGTGAACGTGCAGTGGAGAGGCCAGCCTGCAAAGGCCACCTGGGAGACCGAGCGGGAGATGCGGAGCAGATATCCACACCTATTTGAGACTCCAGGTATGTTTCTAGAGTCGTTCGAGGATGAACATTTGTTTAAGAGTGGGAAGATGTAACGACCCGGCCGGTCGTTCCAAGAGTTATAGCCTCGTTTCCCCCATTTTTGCTTCTTTATGTGTTGTTCAGTTGTGTTGAGTTCTATCGAGTCGGTAGGTTCACGTCCGGAGTAGTTTTGGAGAGAAATGAGACACTTAGTCTCTTAGTTAGAAAAGTCAACCGGAAGTTGGCTTATGAGTAAAACAACTCCAATTTGGATTTTAATGATTCAGTTAGCTTCGTTGTGATATTTTAGACTTAGGAGTGTGTCCGGAATATATATTGGAGGTTAGTGGTAGAATTAGGCTTGAATTAGCGAATGTTGGAAATTTGGCCATTTTGGTCGGTATTGGAAAATTAAGTATCAGGATCGGAACTAAATTTCCGGAAGTTGGGTTAGGTTCGTAGTGTCATTTGTGATGTGTGTGTAAAATTTGAGGTCAATCGGACGTGGTTTGATAGGTTTCACTGTTGTTGGCGAATTTTGGAAGTGTAGAAGTTCTTAGGCTTGAATCCAGGGTTGATTTGATGTTTTGGTGTTGTTGTGAGAGTTCCGAAGGTTTGACTAATTTTGGATAGTGATATATGACTTGTTTGAATTACTGCTGGAGGTCCCGAGGGACTCGGGATGATTTAGGATGGGTATCGGGGAGTTTGGAAGTTGGAAAATGTAGTTGAAGCTACTGGTGTGGCCGCAACTGCGAATGGGGAGCCGCAGGTGCGATGATCGTAGGTGCAGAGGGCCATCGCAAATGCGGAAAAGGAGTCTTAGGCATTGCGCACAGGTGCGGAAGTGTGGTTGCACCTGCGAGCCCGCAGGTGCGAGGGGGCAGCCGCAGGTGCAAATCCTGGTCGATTAAGTGGTTGTCACAGATGCACACCTTGAACTACAGATGCGGAACCGCAGGTGCGATGAAGGGAGTTGCAGGTACGAAACTCCTGGGCAGAACCTATATAAGTAACATTTCGCAAATTTTTGCCCTATTTTCACCATTGTTGAACGATTTTGAGCTTTGGGCAGAGAATTTCAAGAAGGAGCCGAGATATATCACTGAGTTAAGTTACTTGGGTTTATTTACACGCGTTTATGATGTTTTTCCACTGATTAGCCATGGAGTTAGTGGGATTTTAGGGTAAAATTGAGGGAGTTAGGGCTTGAGTTTTGGAGAGTTTTAAGTGAGGATTTGAGGGACCAGACGGAGCCCGATTTCGACGAATTTTATATGGTTAGACTCGGGAGAGGACAAGGTTTCTAATTCTTCCATTTTTGACTGGTTTTGAGATGTGGGCCTGGGGGCCGGGTTTTAGCCTATTTCGGATATTAGGCCAAATTATGTTGTTTTCTTGTGGAATTCGATTCTTTAACCTATGTTGATAGTATTATTCTGATTATAGATAGATACGGAGCTTTTGGAAACCGAGTCGAGGGATGAGGACATCCCGGAGTAGGATTATACGATGTTAAGATATGTAATAGTTTTAACTCTGGCCTTGAGGGTATAAATCCGGAGAATTCTATATCATGTGACTTTTTGGAGGTGATACCCACGCTAGGTGATGGGCGTGTGGGTGTATATCATAAGGGATTGAGACTTGGTCCGTTCACGTGAGGTTGTGAGGCCTAATAGCCATTATATGTGTTTATGTATTTACATGTAGTGGAATTTGACTGCCTTCATGCTAGAGATCATGCTTAGGTTTTATCATGCTCGCGTTTAGAAATTCTTGTACATGTTTCCTCAGTTTATTATTTTTCTGATATGAGTTGATACTTGGTTTGGGTTGTGTTCCCTTATTTGCTAAGAATTGTGAGACTAGAGAGGTACATGATTGAGTGACGCCGAGTGCCTTTTGTGAGATATTCGATTATTGCACGTGAGTTGTCCGTGCGGATCCAGGTATTGATACCCTAGCTCGTGAGTTTTTCATGTAGCATGTGAGTTGTTCGTGCGGATCCTGAGATTGATATTATGGCATGTGAGTTGTCTGTGCTTAGCGCTTGGGCTGTAGGAGCCCCTCCGGAGTCCGTATACCCCTAGTGACTGTAGGTACCTATTGAGTGTGTGTCTTGAGTACTGAGTGCCGAGTGTTGAGTGATAGAGTGACATTGTTGTGAGGTTTCATTTACTTTTGTTGTTGTTGTGTTTACATGTTAATTGCCTTGTAGCATTTGTGGATTTAAGGAAATTACCTGCTTACTACCGTTTATCCTTAATTGTGAAAAGAAATAAGTTGTTGTTCTGCTTAGATCGTCACTACTTCTTAGTTCCTTAGTTATTTATGTTACTACTGAGTCGGTTGTACTCATACTACACCCTGCACTTTATGTTCAGATCCAGGTGAGTTAGAGCGCGGCGATCGTTGAGTTCAGGCCAGCTATGATTGGAGATTGCAAGGTAGCTACTAGAATCCGCAGTACCTTATTACTTCTTTTATCATCTATTTCTTCTTTTGGACTGTATTGACAGTTAGACGGTTTATATATCTTAGTTCATAGATTTTGACGCTCATGACTTAGTGACACCTCGATATTTGTGGCTCGTTTCCGTATTTTTATATTATTAATATTCAAAGTTAGCTTGTTATGAGAAATTCAAATAATGCATATGTTTTATTAAATTCTTATAATCAAATTGGTAGCAAGATTTTGGGAATTGGGCTTGCCTTCTATCACGATAGCCGCCATCACGACCTAGGTTAGAAATGGATCATGACAAGTTGGTCTCAGAGCTTAGGTTACATAGGTCTCACGAGTCATGAGCGGGTTTAGTAGAGTCTTGCGGACCGGTAATGAGACATCTATACTTATCTTCGAAAGGCTGCAGAACCTTTAGGAAAAATTTCACATTCTTGGGTTCTTGTCGTGTGTTCCGTTTATTTCGATAACTAAACATCTATTATTTCATTCTCTCACATATGGTGAGGACTCGTGCTACCGGTCAATAGGGACAGTCACCAGCTCAGGCCGCGAGAGGCTGAGGCCGCGGTATAGGCCATGGAATGGGCGTAGATATCGTCAGGGTAGTAGCTGGGGCAACACCTACAGATCCTCCAGTTGTCCCCACTAAGGATCAGGTCCCGGAGTTGGATGTTCCGGCGGGACCAACTCTGGCACCACATGTGCCTATTGTTATTCCAAGCCTTCAGGAGGCCCTGACCCAGATTCTATCAATATGTACGGGTCTTGCTCAGACGGCTTCAGCTACTACGACAGCAGGTACTTCTTAGGCCGGGGGAGGCACTCAGACTCCCACCACTTGCGCACCTGAGCAGGTTGTTCAGGGACATTAGACGCCGGGGGAACCTCCAGCCCAACCGGTTGCACTTGCTCATGACTATGTAGCTCCTGTGATGCTAGAGGATGAGCAATGTAGATTGGAGAGGTTTGGCAGGCTCCAGCCTCCATCATTTAGTGCTGCTGAGGGGGAGGATACATAGGGTTTCATGGACAAGTATCAGAGCATGCTTCGAACCGCGGATATTCTGGAGACCAGTGAGGTATCATTCACTACTTTCCACTTCTCTAGGGTTGCACTTAGTTTGTGGGAGGATTACGAGAGGCGTAGACAGGTTGGCACAGTGCCCCTTACTTGGCAGTAGTTCTGCGTTCTCTTTTTTGAGAAGTTTGTACCCAAGTCCCGCAGAGAGGAGCTAGGCAGACAGTTTGAGCAGCTTTGCCAGGGTGAGTTGTCTGTTACCCAGTATGAGATGCGGTTCTCCGAGTTGGCTCATCATATGGTCTGGTTGGTTCCCACAGACCGAGAGAGGATCAAGTGCTTTATAGATGGCCTTCGTTTTCATCTTCGATTACTTATGACCATAGAGAGAGTTTCTGGTGCTACGTTTTTGGAGGTCGTCGACATTGCTCGACAGATTGAGATGGTTCAAAGTTAGGAGAGGGTTAAGAGGGAGGCTAAGAGGCCTCGTGGTCAGGGTGGATTCAATGGTGCTCCTCAGGGAGGTCAATACCCGTAGGGAAGAGGTCGTCAATTTAGGAATGCTCAGCCAGCTCGCCCATTTCATCGTGATGCATCATTTAGCCCTGGTTCTCACACTCATCAGCAGGGCCAGTCATTATTCAGTGCACTGCCGGCACAGGGTTCTCATCATGACCTATTTACTCAGGTATCATCGGGTAGTTCTTTTGGACATCATGAGCTGTAGTATCGTCTGAGGAGGGGGGGTTTCGAATGCGAGGATTTTGGCCACATTATGAGATATTGCCCTAGGCTTTCGAGTGGGACTCCACTGCGGAGTACTCGACCGAAAGCACCAGTACCAGTTCCTCCACCACCCGGTCAACCAGTTAGGGTGGAGCTCAAACATCTAGGGGTGGAGCCCAGTCAGTTAGGGGTCGCCCCAGAGGAGGAGGCAGAGCATGGTATGGCCAGGCCCATTTCTATGCCCTCTTAGCCAGGCCAGGCGTTATTGCTTCAGATGTTGTGATCACAGGTATTGTCTCCGTCTGTCACAGAGATACCTCTATATTATTTGACTCTGGTTCTACATATTCATATGTTTCATCATACTTTGCTCATTTTCTAGATATGCCGCGTGAGTTATTAGTGACAGATGTTCATGTATCTACCCCTGTGGGGGATACTATTATTGTGGATCGCGCGTATCAGTCATGTGTGGTGTCTATTGGGGGTCTGGAGACCCGAGTGGATTTGTTGTTGCTTAGTATGGTTGATTTAGATGTGATATTGGTCATGGATTGGCTATCTCCATGTCATATTGTTCTATATTGTCACGCTAAGACCGTGACCTTAGCGATGCCGGGATTTTCGAGGGTAGAATGGAGTGGTTCTATAGACTATGCGCCGAGTAGACTGATTTCATATTTGAAGGCTCAGCGTATGGTTGAGAAGGGTTGCCTATCTTATCTGTCCTTTGTGAGGGATGTTAGTGCAGAGACTCCCACTATTGATTCAGTTATGATGGTATCTGATTATCTAGATGTGTTTCCTGCAGACCTATCAGGCATGCCGCCTGAAGAAGACATTGAATTTGGCATTGATGTGGTGCTGGGCACTCAACCCATTTCTATTCCGCCATATTGTATGGTACCAGCGGAGTTGAAAGAATTGAAAGAACAACTTCAGGAACTCCTAGAAAAAGGGTTTATTCAGCCTAGTGTGTCACCTTGGGGTGCACCAGTGCTATTTGTGAAGAAGAAGGATGGGTCCATGAGAATGTGTATTGACTACAGGAAATTGAACAAGGTCATTGTCAAGAACAAGTATCCTTTGACTCGTATTGAGTATTTATTTGACCAGCTCCAAGGAGCGAGGGTGTTCTTTAAGATTGACTTGAGGTCCGGGTATCATCAGGTGAAGATTCGGGATTTGGATACTCCTAAGACGGCTTTCAAGACCCGTTATGGCCATTATGAGTTCTTGGTGATGTCTTTTGGGGTGAGCAATGCCCTAACAACATTCATGTATTTGATGAACAGTGTATTCCAGCCTATTTGGACTCCTTCATTATTTTGTTCATTGATGACATCCTGGTGTATTCTCGTGACAAGAGGAGCTTGCCCAACATTTGAGGATTGCATTGTAGAGGTTGAAGGAGGAGAAGCTTTATGCAAAGTTCTCCAAGTGTGAGTTTTGGCTCAATTCGGTAGCATTCTTGGGGCACGTGGTGTCCAGTGAGGGTATTCAGGTGGACACGAAGAAGATAGAGGTGGTGGAAAGTTGGCCTAGATCGTCCTCAGCTATAGAGATTAGGAGCTTCCTGGGTTTGGCGGGCTATTACAGTCGCTTTGTAGAGGGACTCTCATCTATTGCCTCGCCATTGACCAAATTGACCCAAAAGGGTGCTCCATTCAGGTGGTCGGACGAGTGTGAGGAGAGCTTTCAGAAGCTCAAGTCTGCTTTGACCACAGCTCCAATGTTAGTTCTGCCATCAGCTTCAGGTTCTTATACTTTGCATTGCGATGCCTCGAAGGTAGGCGTTGGTTGTGTTTTGATGCATGAGGGTAGGGTGATTTCCTATGCCTATCATCATTTGAAGACTCATGAGAAGAAATATACGGTGCATGATCTTGAGTTAGCAGCCATTGTTCACGCCTTAAAGATTTGGCGTCATTATTTGTATGGGGTTCATTATGAGATTTATACTGATCACCAAAGTCTGTATCATCTATTCAAGCATCAATATCTTAATTTGCGTTAGCGGAGATGGTTGGAGCTTCTTAAAGATTATGACATCACTATTCTATACCATCTGGGTAAGGTCAATGTGGTGGCTGATGCTCTGAGTCGTCGGGCAGAGAGTTTGGGAAGTTTAGCTTATCTTTTGGCAGCGAACAAACCTTTACCATTGGATGTTCATGCCTTAGCAGGACAGCTTGTGAGATTGGATCTTTCGGAGCCTAGTCGGGTATTGGCTTGCATAGCCTCTGGTACTTCTCTTTATGACTATATCAGGGAGCGCCAGTATGATGACCCACACTTGTTCGTTCTTCAGGACAGGGTCCGGCGAGGTGATGCTAGGGAAGTGACCATTAGTGATGATAAAGTGATGAGGATGAAGGGTCGGATATGTGTTCCTAATGTAGATGGGCTTCGGGAGTTGATTATTGAAGAGGCCCGCAGCTCGCGGTATTCCATCTATCCGGGTGTCGCGAATATGTACCAGGATTTGAGACAACATTATTGGTGGTGATGAATGAAAAAAGATATTGTTGGGTTTGTGGCTCGATGTCTAAACTGTCAGCAGGTTAAGTATTAGCACCAGAGACCGGGTGGCTTGTTTCAGAGATTGGATATTCCAGAGTAGAAGTGGGAGCGGATCACCATGGACTTTGTAGTTGGGCTCCCGTGGACTTCGAGGAAGTTCGATGCTATTTGGGTTATTGTGGATCGGCTGACCAAGTCTGCACACTTCATTCCTGTTTGTACTACCTACACTTCAGAGCGGTTAGCTGAGATTTATATCCGAGAGGTTGTTCACTTGCATGGTGTCCCGGTTTCCATCATTTCAGATAGAGGTACTCAGTTTACATCTCAGTTTTAGAGGGTCTTCCAGTGAGGATTGGGTACTCAGGTTGAGTTGAGCACATCTTTTCACCCTCTGATTGATGGGCAGCCCGAGCGCATTATTCAGATATTAGAGGACATGTTGCGCGCCTATGTATTTGATTTTGGGGGTTCGCGGGACCAGTTTCTACCACTAGTGGAGTTTGCATATAATTATAGTTATCAGTCCAGTATCCAGATGGCTCCGTACGAGGCTTTATATGGGAGGAGGTGTAGATCTCCGGTTGGTTGATTTGAGTCGGGCGAGGCTTGACTCATGGGTACGCATTTGGTTTAGGATGCTTTAGATAAGGTAAAGATGAAGGTTTTGCCAAGGAAACGTGTGATGAAATTTGGGAAGAAGGGAAAGTTGAGCCCTCGGTTTATTGGTTTATTTGAGGTACTTCAGAAGATTGGGGAGGTGGCCTATGAGCTTTCTTTGCCACCCAGTTTGTCGAGTGTGCATCCGATATTTCATGTTTCCATGCTTCGGAAGTATGTTCGTGATCCTTTCCATGTTTTGGACTTCAGCACGGTTCAGTTGGAGGGTGATATGACTTATGATGTTGAGCCGATAGTTTCTTTAGGTCGGTAGGTTCGCAAGTTCAGGTCAAAGGATATAGCTTCAGTGAAAGTGCAGTGGAGAGGCCAGCCTGCGGAGGAGGCCAGCCTGCAGAGTAGGCCACCTGGGAGACCGAACAGGAGATGCAGAGCAGATATCGACACCTATTGGAGACTCCAGGTATGTTTCTAGAGTCGTTCGAGGACGAACGTTTGTTTAAGAGGGGGAGGATGTAACGACCCGGCCGGTCGTTCCAAGAGTTATAGACTCGTTTCCCCCATTTTTGCTTCTTTATGTGTTGTTCAGTTGTGTTGAGTTCTATCAAGTCGGTAGGTTCGTGTCCGGAGTAGTTTTGGAGTGAAATGATAGACTTAGTCTCTTAGTTAGAAAGCTAAGTTAGAAAAGTCAACCGGAAGTTGGCTTATGAGTAAACAAACTCCGATTTGGATTTTAATGATTCAGTTAGCTTCGTTGGGATATTTTAGACTTAGGAGTGTGTACGGAATATATATTGAAGGTCAATGGTAGAATTAGGCTTGAATTGGCGAATGTTGGAAATTTGGCCATTTTGGTCGGCATTGGAAAATTAAGTATCGGGATCGAAACTGAATTTCCGGAAGTTTGGATAGGTTCGTAGTGTGATTTGTGACGTGTGTGCAAAATTTGAGGTCATTCGGACGTAGTTCGATAGGTTTCGCTGTTGTTGGCGAATTTTTGAAGTGTAGAAGTTCTTAGGCTTGAATCCGGGGTTGATTTGGTCTTTTGGTGTTGTTGCGAGAGTTCCGAAAGTTTGACTAAGTTCGGATAGTGATATATGACTTGTTTGAATTATTGGTGGAAGTCCCGAGGGACTCGGGATAATTTAGGATGGGTATCGGGGAGTTTGGAAGTTGGAAAATGTAGTTGAAGCTACTGGTGTGGCCGCAACTACGAATGGGGAGCCGCAGGTGCGATGATCGTAGGTGCAGAGGGCCATCGCAAATGCGGAAATGGAGTCCCAGGTATTGCGCACAGGTGCGGAAATGTGGTTGCACCTGCGAGCCCGCAGGTGCGGAAGTGTGGTTGCACCTGCGAACCCGCAGGTGCGAGGGGGCAGCCGTAGGTGCGAAGCCTGGTCGGTTAAGTGGTTATCACAGATGCGCACCTGGAACCGCAGATGCGGAACCGCAGGTTTGATGAAGGGAGTTTCAGGTACGAAACTCCTGGGCAGAACCTATATAATTAACATTTCGCGAATTTTTGCCCTCTTTTCACCATTGTTAAACGATTTTGAGCATTGGGCAGAGAATTAAGAAGGAATCAAGAGATATCACCGAGGAAAGTTACTTGGGTTTATTTACACGCGTTTATGATGTTTTTCCACTGATTAGCCATGGAGTTAGTAGGATTTTAGGGTAAAATTAAGGGAATTAGGGCTTGAGTTTTGGAGAATTTTAAGTGAGGATTTGAGGGACCAAATGGAGCCCGATTTAGAAGAATTTTATATGGTTAGACTCGGGAGAGGACAAGGTTTCTAATTCTTCCATTTTTGACTGGTTTCGAGACGTGGGTCTGGGGGCCGGGTTTTAGCCTATTTCGGATATTTGGCCAAATTATGTAGTTTTCTGGTGGAATTCGATTCTTTAACCTATGTTGATAGTATTATTCCGATTATAGATAGATTCGGAGCTTTTGGAAACCGAGTCGAGGTATGAGGACATCCCGGAGTAGGATTTTACGATGTTAAGATACGTAACAGTTTTAGCTCTGGCCTTGAGGGTATAAACCCGGAGAATTAGATATCATGTGACTTTTTGGTGGTGATACCCACGCTAGGTGATGGGCGTGTGGGTGTATATCACAAGGGATTGAGACTTGGTCCGTTCACGTGAGGTTGTGAGGACTAATAGCCATTATATATGTTTATGTATTTACATGTTATGGAATTTGACAGCCTTCATGCTAGAGATCATGCTTTGGTTTTATTCATGCTCGCGTTAAGAAATTCTTGTACATGTTTACCTCAGTCTATTATTTTTCTGATATGAGTTGATACTTGGTTTGGGTTGTGTTCCCGTATTTGCTGAGAATTATGAGACTAGAGAGGTACATGATTGAGTGACGTCGAGTGCCTGTTGTGAGATATTAGATTATTGCACGTGAGTTGTCCGTGCGGATCCAGGGATTGATACCCTAGCACGTGAGTTTTTCGTGTAGCACGGAGTTGTCCGTGCGGATCCTGAGATTGATATTATGGCATGTGAGTTGTCCGTGCTTAGCGCTTGGGTTGTAGGAGCCCCTCCGGAGTCTGTATACCCCTAGTGAGCGTAGGTACCTATTGAGTGTGTGTCTTGAGTACTGAGTGCCGAGTGTTGAGTGATAGAGTGACATTTCTGTGAGGTTTCATTTACTTTTGATGTTGTTGCGTTTACCTGTTAATTGTCTTGTAGCATATTTTGATTTACGGAAGTTACCTACTTACTACTGTTTATTCTTAATATTGAAAACAAATAATTGGATTGTTTTGCTTAGCTCGTCACTACTACTCAGTTCCTTAGTTATTTCTATTACTATTGAGTCGGTTGTACTCATACTACACCCTGCACTTTATGTGCATATCCAGGTGAGTTATTGCGCGTCGATCGTTGAGTTCATGCCGGCTATCTTTGGAGATTGCAAGGTAGCTGCTAGCGTCCGCAGAACCGTGTTACTCCTTTTATCATATATTCTTCTTTTGGACTGTATTGATAGTTAGACCATTTATATATCTTAGTTCATAGATTTAGACGCTCATGAATTAGTGACACCCCAATGTTTGGGACTCGTTTCCGTATTTTTATATTATTTATATTATGAGTTAGCTTGTTATGATAAATTAAAATAATGGATATGTTTTTATAAATTCTTATAATCAAATTGGTAGTAATATTTTGGGAAGTAGGCTTGCCTTGTATCACGATAGGCGTCATCACGAGCTGGGTTAGAATTGGATCGTGACATCTTCGAAGGTGGAAGATGCATCGATAAGGTCGGCATCATCAACCCCAGTAAAGCAATCCTGGAAAGGATCATTCTCACAGGGGACACTCTCCATCATTATCGGCCTACTCCGAGGACGCCATAAAGGAATCTCGGGCATGGGAACCTCGGAATCTGTCTTCTTTGGTGTACTCGTCGAAGGCCGAGGAACAACCGTAACCTCGGGTGATTCAGGGGCTTTGCCCTCATCTTTCTTCGAGATTTCCTCACCTCGAGGCAAGATCTCTCTTGGAGGGCTTGGTGGCCTCGATTGGCTTTCTATTTCGAGTCATCAGCGCCGAATCCTCGCCCTCATCTTCTTCACCATCAAACAACTGTACAATTAGATTCCTTACTAGAAATGGAAATGTACCTTATTTAGGACTCTCCTATTATATAAAGGGGAGCACATTCATTTGTAATCACCATCAATTATTGGCAAAGAATATACACTCTTATTTTTTCGCTCATCTCTCATTAGAATTGTTCCTTAGCTTTATTGTCTTTCGTTTACTGTTCATATTAGTGTACCCCGAGGCCCTCACAGCTCGAGGCCAAGACTTGCTCATACACTAGTTTGATCTAGCTTGCTCTCTTAACTTATACGTTTGTCTTCTTGTTTATCAATTAGTATTGGAGTAAATCATGTATCTTTAAGACCTTAACACAGATTTAATTATTCAAATTTTAGGGTAAACAGTGTCTGTTAAGAATAGCAGTCAGTCTTGGTAGAACATACGCTGTACTTCACTTCTTTGCAATATTACTCTGATATTTTCTGGCTCATTCTTTTCACATCTGAAATCTGAAAATTAATATCATTCTCTTGCCACCCACTACCTTTTCTTGTTCACAGATTTAATAGAAACAAAAGAGGGCAGATTTACTGAAATTTTCTGAATGATCGAGAGAGTCAATGCGCTTGCGAAATAAAATAAAGTACCAAGACACAAAAAATAATTAATCTTCAACCGAATGCAGAATTGTATAACTTTAAGAATGGGACTACAAACTACTTATCATAAGTTCACTTGAATTTCTTTTCTGGGTGCAGGAACAAGGTCAAATGAACGGACTGATGATGGCAATGAGAACAATATGCAGGTGGAGGAGAACTATGACAGGTTTCGAGGCAGTGACGCTGGCCGATACAGGTATCGCCGATACTTTATGCTCACAAATAGTGCATATTGTTAGAGTAATTTATTTTACACCCTATATGTATAGTGTTGTGGTTTGGTATATATTTCTGATAATCAGCTGGTTGCTTGCAGAATTTAAAGCTATATGGTGGACCATGGAGGATTTTTTTGGATATTCTACCTATGTTAAATACATAAAGGATTCATCTAGGAATCATCTAATAGTGATCGTTGTGTTAGCTCCTAAAACATATTGTAGACATCTGCATTTACTGAGACAGAACCTCACTTGGTAAGTGGAAGTTACTTGCTATTCTAATATTAAATTTTAACTTCTTGAAATTACTCTTTATAACTTTTTTGTATAATTGATTTCCAAGTTAAGTGCCTATGCAATTCAGAAGGGTTGAATGGTAGGAAACCTTAAGTAGTAAGCCGTTAATCTTTAGATCTATTAGTTTCTTTGATTCAAAATATGATCATGGTCTTCTTTTGAGCTAAATAGTTGCTACTTCATTTAGAGAGATGGCCTTTTTGATTTTGGATATGCTTGACTCTGTTATAAGAGTGTTCAACTTGAGGTATATTGTACAGATACTTGGTCTAAATGGATGCTTGGTCAACCTTTTCTATTTCCTTTACCACAATATTGATTCTTGATTTGCAAGGTGAATTGGAATACTTTGTTGATAAAATCAATCTGGACATACGGGTTTTACTCCTCAAACATATTGGTTTCTTAATTTCTTTAAATATTTGTGTGTATTTACTGCCAAGTGATTATTGAATTTCTTGAAAGAATGGTCTTTAGTTGAATTTTTTGTACTTTATTCTTTCGTGTATTATTATTTACTCAGATCTTTTTCTTAATAATACTAATATTATATTATAAAATGTGTACTCCATAACTCGGTAAAAACGTGCAATGCACATGCAGAGAAACTAGTACTATTAAACAAAGCTATAGGATTTGGCTCCACATGATAAAACTAAGAACTTTAACTAAAGTAAAAAAGCCACCTCAAAAAGTCAACCCGGGTCTATGACTCGGAAACGACGAAATTAATATAGTCCGAACATCTATTCAACCACGAGTCAGACCTACCAAAATTACCGAATTCCTACACCAAATCGCCACCCAAACCTCCAATTGTTACTCTCCAATACATGGGTAATAAATCCCCAAATTTTTACTTACAAAACACCAAATATACGGGGGAAATTCAATGGATAATCAATATAAATAGATAAAAACGACCAAAAGTTGATTACTTCTCAAGCTCTAGCGAAAATTACTTCAAAAAATTGCCTTAATCTCAGTTCCCAAAGTCCAAAAATGAATAAATCACGAAAACAGCTTATAACACTACCAGGCTTTTGGCATCTGCGATCCATCTTTCATTTCTGCGGAACTACTTCAGCGGTTCAATCTCAGCATCTATGGAACTCAATTAAACTCCGCCCCACCGCATTTGCGGTCAAAAGGCTGCACCTGCGGATTCACTTTTGTGCACTAACATCCGCTTCTGCGGATTCCCAATCCTAGCTCCTCCTCCGCCTATGCAAAAAAAAACCACGCATTTGTGGACTCGCAAATGCGGAATATCCTTCACACCTGCAACCTACCAGCAGCCTAGCGAAACACGCATCTGTGACCTATGGGCTACTTTTGCAGTGTCGGACATGCGGAAATCCCTCGCAGGTGCTATTGGACGAGAACTGAAGCTCCAACATTTTTCCTATGTCCAATTCTCAACTCAAATTCAACCCAAATCAAACTCGAGGCCCCTAGGAACCCATCCAAACATACCAACACCTCCTAAAACACGACACAAACTTAGTCGAGGCCTCAAATTACATAAAAAAATATCAAAAACACGAATCACACCTCAATTCAAGTTTATTGAAGCTAATGAATTTTCACTTCTACAATCGATGTCGAAACCTATCAAATTAACTCCGATTGACCTCAAATTTTGCACGCAAGTCATAAATGACACAACTGACCTATTCTAACTTTTGGAACCAAAATCCAAACCCGACAACCACAAAATCAACTCTTGGTCAAACTTTTGAACTCTCCAAATTTTAACTTTTCCATCTTTCGCCAATTTATGCCGAAATTACCTACACACATCAAATCAATATCCGGATGAACTCCTAAGTCTAAAATTACCATACGGAGCTATCAGAAAAATGAAAACTCCATTCTAGAGCAATTTACAAATAAGTCAACATCCTGTCAACTTGTTCAACTTAGGCTTCCAACCTTGGGACTAAGTGTCACAATCTATTCTGAAACATCTCCGGAATAGAACCAACCACTCCAACAAGTCACATAATAAAAATTAAATGCGGGAACGAGGCTATATTACTCAAAACGACTGGCCAGGTCGTTATACTTAATTTTGATTATTTGGAGTTTTTTGGGTAAACCCTAGAAATGCAAAACCTGATTTTGGTCGAATTGTCAGTATTTTAGAGGTCATCAAACTTGACGATTGAGCCAAAATTTGGTGGACCCATCGGAAATGATCCGGTGATAAAACTCACTAATATGTAGTGAATCATGTTATTTTTCGGTGTTTTGAGGTCATTTGGGCGGTGTTTTGGTTATTTTTTCTATCTTCTAAAAAATGTTTCTTAAAATTTTCAATTTGATTTTATTCCAATAGTGGTAGGATGACTACCCATGGTTTCCATGATTAAATACTAGTGATATAATGGGTTTACAAGTTGGCTATTGTTATATAAGCATGCAGTTGTATTGAATTCCATAATAGGAGTGTAGGATTTTATTGATTATGTCTTGCAAAGTGTACTTGATATTGTATGATAATATAGTCTTTTTATAAGAAAGTGAAATCATTTGTTTGATAATCTTGGATGAGTTGTGATTGGTATATTTTGCATATTTGTGCATAAAAAATTTCTCGATTTTTGGTTTATGCTTTCATGCCCCACGTGATTACTAGATCGGATTTACGGTGAATAGTTTTGTTCTATGGTTAGAGATTGTAATTAAGTGAAATTTGACACTATTTTGTGTGGGGTTTCTATTATTGGTATGGGTTTTAAGATGTATTTTGTATCTTCTATAAAATAATCTTATGAGCTACATATATGTTCACCCGTGAATTAAAAATTTTATGAGTAATAAATAGTTACTACTGAAGTGGTTTGTTTATTTGAATTCATGAAAAATTCTTAATAAATTTATACATGTGTAATTATGTCGATTCATGAATTGAGCATTATGATTAACAAGTAGGATCCACCAAAATGGTCTATTTATTTGAGTCACAAAAATCTACTAAATGGAACATGTGGAAGTTGTCCTTGTTAAATGTACACTATTGGTGGAGGTTTTAATTATGCCGATTCATGAATTGGATACTAGTGACACCAAGTTAATGCGTGAGAGGAGATATTGGATTTTTTTATCAAACATAGAGATATAATATTTTGGGTTCTCGTGTGTTCAATGAGAGAAAAATGTGTTGCATGTGGGAGGTATTATTTATCCTAGAAATATGAAGAACATAATGTATGCCTTAGCCACATAGGATAACTGTAAGGGGAGTGAAAACAAAGATCATATTCTTTTAATTCATGAAATTGCCTAAAATGATTATTCTCCAAATTTGGTCACATATTTGGTTGTCATAAATTTGACGAACTCCAAATGACCCAAAATTTAATAGGTTCATCAGAAACAATCAGTTAAGGAGAAATCACTGCTATGTACTGTATTGCATCATATTTTGATGATTTGGGATCGTTTAAAATAGTTTTTGTCACGACCCAACATCTCACCGAAGTCGTGATGGCACCTACCATTTTCTAGGAATTCCAATAACTAATAAGCAGAAATAAGCTTCAAAAAATAGAAAGAAATATTCTCAACAACAGAATAACATAAATAAATAAAGTCAAAATAGCGATACAACTAAGAACCATTCCAAAATTTTGTGTCATCGAGTGCATGAGCTATATAGAATTTTAAATACAGAGTCTGAACCAAGATACAATACTGCCTAAATGACTAAACGACAATAGCATGATCTAAGAAAAAAGAACTTCAAGGCCTCCTAATAGAACAACGGTGCTACCTCGAAATCTCCTACAGGTATAGGTGACACACTCTAGGAATCACCTCTATCAGTTGCACCTGGATTTGCACATAAAATGCAGAGTGTAGTATGAGTAAAATCGACTCCATATACTCAATAAGTAACTAGCCAAACCTCGGGCTGAAAGCAGTGACGAGCTTGGTGAGGTCCGGTGCTCATTTTTAATAGCCAACAACACAAATAACACCATAATAATGACAAAAAGGGAAAGCATCTCAAGTAATTTCAAGTTTAACTTTATCATAATAAGAGCAGCAATAAGCATGTTTTTCAAATATATCAGTCAAGACATCAATTGTTCTTCTCACGACTCAAAAACTGCCTTAGGCGTCGTGATGGAACCTAGTCTCTAATACTAGGTAAGATAATTACTTACAAAAATTAAGTCATTTTAACAATGATAATTTAAAACACATTTTAATATAAATATCGAAACAAATGCGAAATAAGCCTACGCGGCAATAATCATAACAACCTTCCAAGACCAGGTAATACAGAGTCACGAAATCTAAATGAATACATAGGAATAATTCAAATCCAATACTTCTTGGATAGGGATTTAACAGTACAATAAAAAGGGAAAAGGACTCCAAGGGACTGCGATGATCAAGCAACTCTACCTTGAATCCTCGCAATCAAGAAGTCAACTCTACATGAGTCAAATATCACCAATACCTGAACTGCACAAAAATGTGCAGAAGTGTAGTATGAGTACACCACGGTCGATACACATTATGTATCAAGACTAAACTCAGTCGAGTAGTGACAAGGTAAAAGTCAAGACATCTACTAGTTTTGAAACATGTGCAATTTATAAGTATAAAGCTAATAAAGGAAGCAATAGTCAATAAATGGCAATAGGGGATAAACATGTGGTTAAAATAGTAAAGTAATCAGAACACCTTTAAATACCAATGAAACCAATTAAGGAAAAACAATGACAATCGAATACTCAAACCATTCTAACACTGTTTCACAACAAAATTTGTAACGACCTGGTTGGTCATTTTAAGAGTATTAGCCCCGATCCCCTATTTACTTATGACCCGTATCTTTTTCTACTTATATGACTTGTTGGGAGGTTCTGTATGTGGTTTCATAGTGATTTGGGACACTTAGTCCCTAAAACGTAATCTTGAGTTCTAGAATTTTAATCGTAGCTATAACTATGTGAAGACGGCTCAGGAATGGAGTTTTGTCAGTTCTGTTAGTTTCGTTGGGTGATTTTGGACTTAGGAGTGTGTTCGAATTGTAAATTAGAGGTCTGGAGCTGAATTAGGCTTCAAATGGCGAGAGTTGAATTTTTGGGGAGTTTAACCGGAAGAGACTTTTAGATATCGGGGTCGAATTCCGATTGTGAAAGTTGGAGTAGGTCTGTAATGTCAATTATAAGTTGTGTGTAAAATTTGAGTTCAAGACGTGATTTGATATCTTGTTTCCTTTTTCGTGTTCGCGAGAGGAGTTTGCGTTCGTGAAGAGGAACTGGATACAGGAAGGGACTTGTGCTTCGCGTTCGTGATGAATGTCCCTCGTTCACCTTGCTCTAAGGTATTAAGTCTACGCGTTCGCTATAAGAATTTCGCGTTCGCATAGAGAAAGCTGGTAAACTGAGTCACCAAGCATTTTTGTCTACGCGTTCGCGATGGTTGTCCTAGTTCGTGTAGATTCGAGCTAAGTAAGCTTCGCATTCGCGATTAGGCCATCGTGTTCGTGATGAATAATTTTGGACTGAAGTAATTTTGTGCTTCGCGAACGTGAGGGTCCTTCCTTGTTCGCGAAGAAGGGATCACTGGGCAGAATATAACATTTCAAAATTGAGCGTTTAGCCATTTTTGACATAACTTGAGATAGAGAGCTCGGATTTAGACGAAATTTTGAGGGATTTTCAGAGGCATCTATTGGGTAATGATTCTTCAACTTTTTTAGTTATATCCCACTAATCTGTCATTAATTACAACAACAATAAACCCAGTTTGATCCCAACATGTGGGGTCTGGGGAGTGTAGTCTGTACGCAGACCTTACCCCTACCTAATGCAGATACAGAGGTTGTTTCAAATAGACCCTCTGCTCAGGAAGGGAAAGAAGAAGAATAGGGAAGCAAGGAAGGAAAACAGTATCCAATAATAGCAACACGGAATACAATACCTGAGGCGAATAAAACCACATACAGTAATAAAAATCAAAGAATATGAACGGAAATGCATGCTACTAAGCCTATCGGTAAACACTATAAACTACCTACTAACCTTCTACCTTAATCCTCGACCTCCACACCCTCCTATCAAGTGTCATGCCCTTAGTGAGCTGAAGCAGCGCCACGTCCTGCCTAATCACTTCTCCCCAGTACTTCTTAGGCCTACCTCGACCCCTTCTCAAACTCTCCATGGCAACCTCTCATACCTCCTGACAGGGGCATCAATGCTTCTTCTCCTAACATGTCCGAACCATCTCAACCGCAACTCCCGCATCTTGTCCTCCACGGAGGCGACTCCCACTCTGTCCCGGATAGCTTCATTCCTAATTCTATCTTGCCTGGTACACCCACACATCCATATCAACATCCTCATCTCTACTACTCTCATCTTCTGCACGTGGGAGTTCTTGATTGGCCAACACTCAGCCTCGTACATCACAGCGGGTCGAACCACCATTCGATAAAACTTACCCTTAAGTATTAACGGCACATTCTTATCACATAGAACACCGAAAGCGAGCCTCCACTTCATCCACCCTGCTCCGATGTGATGTGTGACATCTTTGTCAATCAACACTATATCATCAGCAAACATGCACCAAGGCATCCCCTTGGATGTGAAGTGACAGTACAAAATTTTATGGAAGTATGTCTGTCATCTTCTCCTAATGAGTGCCTCTTCCATCAACACTTTACCATCCTCGTCCTTGATGCACTTGAATTGGTCTAACTCACGGGCTTTCCTCTCTCTCACCTTGGCCAACCGGTACAACCTCTTGTTCCCACCTTTTCCCTTAAGATCCTCGCACAAACGAGCAAATGTTGCGTTCTTTGCCGTCGTAACTGCTAACTTTGCCTCTTTTTTTGCCTTTATGTAACACTCCCGATAAGTCCTTTTTTCCTCCTCGTTTTTACTCTCTACTAGCTTTAAATAAGCAGCTTTCTTAGCTTCCAGTTTACCTTGAACCTCTCCATTCCACCACCAATCCCCTTTATGACCGCCAGGAGAACCCTTCGTGGCGCATAAGGCCTCTCTAGCAGGTACCCTAATGCAATCCGCAGTCATGGACGACATACTATACGCGTCCCCCATACTCATCCTTGCCCTCATAGCCAACAACTTCTCCCCTAACTCCTGAGCTTTGTCCTTGGTCAAGTTACCCCACTTTATCTTAGGTTGCCTGCACCCCGCTCTCTTCCTCCTACTTCTCTTGATCTCTAGGTGCACAACTAGGAGCCTATGCAAAGTTGTGAGGTGCTCACTCGGGATGACCTTGCAAACACCTTTATTGCATTTCCTGTATAGAAGGTAATCAATCTGAGTCTTGCCCATTGAATTTCAGAAAGTGACCAGGTGCTCTTCCCTCTTCGAGAAACTCGAGTTAGCTACCAAATCAAAAGCTATAGCAAACTCCAACAGTGAATTACCTCCCTCATTCCTATCCCAAAAATCGTACCCACCATGCACATCATCATAACCCCTAGAACTAGCCCCAATATGAACATTGAAATCTCCGCCAATGAACAACTTCTCTGTGTGCGGGATACTATGAACCATCTCGTCCAAATCATCCCAAAATTTCTTCTTGACCTCCTGGTTCAAACCTACTTGAGGAGCGTGATGCGTGGCTAGAATTCATAGTTTTAAGCATTATATACCTTACATGTTATGTGCTTTTGTGATAAAAATACACGTTATATGTGCATAATGGAGTCTATTTCATGTGTAGGTGAATTGGAGATGGAAGCCGAGCTAAATGGATGCATAAACGTCAAAAATACGCTCAAGAGTCAAAAAGGGACATTTGGCCCTTAAGGCCAGGCATGCCCAGGCGTTAAAGGGGCATTTGGCCCTTAAGGCCAGGGTGACCCTGGCGTTAGCCAGGAGTTTGGCCCCTAACGCCAGGCCTGCCCAGGCGTTAAGGGGGCGTTTGGGGCTTGACGCCTGGGTTCCTGGTCCAGTCAACTCCGAGTTTAAAAGGGTTTTAAGTGTTTCCCGGTTGGAATAGAAGCCTCCTACACGTTTAGGGTTTGTCCCAAACATATAAATAGACCCAAAAATACAACTTTGAGGGGAGGATGCCATTTTTGGAGAGAATATACACACAAAATCATTGAGGAAGCAAAGGATTATCAGTTTTCTTCATCTTAATCTAGTATTTTCCATTTATGAAAAACTTATGCAATTGTTTAATTCTAGTATTAGTGGCTAAACACCCATTGTTCTGGGGTTGTGGTTTAGCCATGAATATTTTTATTCGATATTAACTTAACCTTGATTATAATTCGCTCAATATATGGTTGTTTCTTCAATTTTGCGTTTAATTGCTTAATTGTTTGGCCAGCAATTAGGTTCTATATACTATCTATGTTATTCTTGGGAAAGCCGTATATAGATTAGAGGAGAATTAAAGAGAGCGCGATCTTAACCCTTCATGGGAGAGGATTTGTGGTTAGGATAGGAATATACCTAGTCACCGTGCTTAATTAAACATCGTAATCTTAGTGCGTTCTAATAGATTAATTTCATAGGAATATAGGNGAGAGTTAATTAGAATGCAATATGAATGGTGAATTGATCACAACCCTTGAATATTTGTCTCTATTGAATACACAAAAATATTCTCATTACTTGATAATTAGTTCATATAATCGTAAAATAAATTAGTTATATTCTTGGATTTTGTTTTGGCTCGATCAAATAGAAATTAGAGTCATTCAATAAGTAGTTTACTCAAGTCCCTGTTGGTTCGACATTCGATTTAACATTACATTACTTGCTACGACCACGTATACTTGCATGTGCGATTTGGACAAACAAGTTTTTGGCGCTGTTGGCGGGGACTTGAATATACACTACTTTTTAGTTACCTTCTTTAATTGTTTATTTCACTGAGTCTAATACTTGCTTTAATTGTTTTTTCCAGTGAGTCTAACATCACGTGATTTTTGCTCTAATCTCAGGAACTTCGAGTGAATGCATAGGGTCAGAAGCCAGGATAGACTTGCCGGCTTTGACCCCGAACCTGAGAGATCATTTGACAGGAGATTGCGAGAAGCAAGAGATACAGACAATATTCAAGACTTCATCTGATTTCCTGTGAACATGGTAGAGGAACAACACATGGCGGTTCAGGAGGTGGCAATGCCAAGCATTGCTAATGTCACCTCCAGCATCGTGAAGCCCAGAATCACTAGGCACTTTGAGCTGAAAAAGAGCATGATCCAACTACTTCATGCAAACGGGCAGTTTTTGGGTCTTCCACACGAGGATCCACAGCAGCACATTTTGAACTTCTTAGAGATTAGTGGTACTTATATCATTAACGGGCACGCCGGATTATGTGAGGCTCACGCTTTTCCCATTCTCTATATTGGGCGAAGCAAAGCGATGGATAAAGGCAAAACTATCTAATTCCATTACAACATGGAACGATCTGGCAAGAAAATTTCTGGCAAGGTTCTTCCGTTCAGGAAAGACCAGCAAAGATTAGGAGTGAGATAGTCTCCTTTAGGCAGAAAACAGGTGAATCATTATATTCCGCATGGGAAAGGTTCAAGGGGATACTCAGAGACTGTCCTCATCACAATCAGACAAACGAGGTGTTAGTTCACACTTTCATTGAGGGGCTCCATCCGCAAACAAAAAGTGTGGTAGATGCAGCAGCCGGAGGTCAGGTGTTGGAGAAGAATTATGATGAAATATTTGCATTACTTAATAAATTCTCCAAAAGCAATCCAGATTGGCAAGGTGAGATGGGGAGAAATGTGGCTCAAAAGTCACCAGGGGTTCTTGAACTAGATGTGGTTTCAGCATTGTCAGCCCAGATTTCCACATTGACTAACCAAGTCAATCAGATGAACCTGATCATTAACAAGAAACGATCTCAAACAGTGCAACAGGCTCAACCAGTGCAACAGATTCAGGTATTTTGTGAAGTCTGTAGAGAGGTTCATTCAAGTGAGTTATGCCCAGTTAATCCAGAGTATGTCTGTTTTGTGGGTAACGCTAATAGGGGACAAGAAAATCAATATGGAAACACCTATAACCCCAACTGGAGAAACCACCCAAACTTCTCTTGGAGTGGAACTCAGAGCACTCAGCATAATTACAGGCATCCAGCACCTCAACAGCAGTACAAACCACCTCAGGCTGAACCATCAGCAAGCCTTGAGGATATTATGAAGAGAATGATGAATGACCAACTTTCTTTCAATCAGAAAATAATGGCTGATCACCAAGCCCAGATTGTAGCCATGAGAAACTTAGAACGTCAAGTGGGGAAACTCGCCAGTTCTCAAAATACCCGACCAACGGGGGCTCTTCCAAGTGACACTGAAGCTAGTCCTAAAGAACCTGTTAAAGCTATATCATTGAGGAATGGGAAGCAATTGGAGACAGTGCAGCCAAGTCAGAGAAAGCAGATAAAGTTTGATGAGAGACCAACCACTATTGAATCAACTTCAGACAACACGAAAGAATCAGATAAGCCAACAAAGGAGGCGAGACTGAGTAACCCCCACGATTTGTTGCAAGGCCACCCCCTCCATTCCCTCAAAGGATGCAAAAGGTGAAAGATAATGCAGCATACAAAAAGTTTCTTGATCTCTTGAAGTAGGTACAAATCAATATTCCATTGGTAGATATTCTGCAGGAGGTGCCCAAATATGCTAAGTGTATCAAGGACATTGTGGCCAATAAATGAAGGTTGACTGAGTTCAAAACAGTGGCACTCACTGAGGAAGTTAGCCCAAGAATTCAAAGCAAGATACCTCAAAAATTAAAAGATCCGGGTAGCTTTACTATCCAAATCTCAATTGGTAAGCATGCAGTTGGGTGAGCTCTGTGCAATCTTGGGGAAAGTATTAATTTGATGACATTATCTATGTTCAAGCAGTTGGGATTGGGTGAACCACGCCGAACAACAGTGATTTTATAATTGGATGACCGCTCCCTAGCCCATCCTGAAAGAGTAATTGAAGATGTGCTGGTTCAGGTGGGACCATTCATATTCCCAGCTGATTTCATTATCTTGGACTATGAGCCTGATTTGGAAGTCCCATTTATTTTGGGGCGTCTATTCCTAGCTACAGTCCGAGCTATTATCGATGTGTGTGAAGGGAAGATGACAATGCGCGTTGATGATCGAGTGGGGGTGTTTAATGTTTATAAGACACTCAAGTTACCCATCCACTATGAAGAACTATCCATGATTTCTGTAGTGGAAAGCAAATCGGAGTCCATGGTTCCC
>MDKI01057452.1:0-33122 GCA_005239505.1 Nicotiana paniculata
GATGTCACTCTTCACGGCTTCTTCTTGAACTTCAGTTTTCTCCTCAGCTTTGCTTGCCTCTAGGTTAGCATCATCAGCTTCCTTTCGGTCCTTCTCTTCCTTTTCTCTCTTTAACCGTTCTTTCTCCTCAGCTTTCTCTATTTGTTTTTTTTATCTAGATCAAGTGAACTTATAGGAAATGACTTTTTTCTTTTTACAAGGAAACTTAAAAGAAATGAAATTACTGAATTGCTTATGAGCTATCACCTTGCTAGGACAGAAACAGATATTAGTGCGTGAAATCTCAAAATACACAAACAATTGGACTTTTCTCATTTTACTTGTAGAAACTGAACAACAAGAAAAGTGACAATGATATCAATAATTAATTTTGAAAAGGTTGCTCTACTTGGTGTCGGTGTAAATATGTTAATGAACATGATAAAGTCTTCTAGTGTCTACAAGGTCTCAGATCAGGGAACTATTAGGTATCTACTCAGAATTTTCCCTATAGATTAACAAGATGTGTATAACGATCAGTTTATAGTCTTTTCTGGAATAGTTTTCTATGGTAAAATCAGTATCTGCTTTTTAAGTGATGGATAGGTACCATATAGATACCAGAGTAAGTTCTTGGAAACAAATGGAGAGACATCTTGGGTTATGCTTTTCCTCCATATTTAGTATCTCTTCCCAGCAAATGGAACGAGTTGTTATTCATACAGGGCGCAGAGAGCGTGAGTTGTATGGGGCCTCATATTCAGGAAAAATTTGCTAGATTGGAGATGGTATATCTTCAAAGCTATGTTACGCGGACTTTTAAAATGTTGCCGTACCCGTGTCGGATCCTTCAAAAACACACTACTTTTAGAGGATCCGACACACATCCAACGATATTTTCGGAGAGTCTGAGCAACATAGCTTCAAAGCTTGCTTGGGCTCTTTATACAGGGAAAAGATTTCAATGACGTACAGAGACTGTTGAAAGAGGCATGAAAGAATGGTTTCTTCACAGTAAGATTGTGCTATTAGAGAGTTTTGAGGAGGGGGGAAGTGACCTTCCTTATTTCTTTTTTTTTGTGGATTCCTGAAGCCAAAGAAGGTGTATTTCTTTGCTAGCTGGCAGTATAGAGGCCATTTTTTTAGCATGGATTCCTAAAAGACTTGCTTACATGCCAAAAAACTTTTGATTCTCCAAGTTAGGAGAGTCATACATAAAAATGAGGAAATGTAGGAAATGAGGTCCATTCTCTTTTCTATTTAGGCTTGTTGCATTTGTACCATAACATAGAAAAGATCAACATCAGAAAGAACCATTTTCCAGAGATATGCAAACCGGCCCCAATCTTGAGTGATAACATAACAGAGGAATGTAGGTGGCATTCATCAAGCTAGGATAGTAATCCTCTCAAGTACAGTCTTACTTGTGGGGAAGAGAAATTACCCTTAAGCTGTTCAACTGTGTCTTTAAGTATCTTCTCCTCATTTTTCAGTTTAGATAGTTCATCTTCCTCTTTTGCTATTGCAAGTTTAGCTTCTTCAACCTCCTTCTTCCTTACAGTTATACCTTCCTGATATGTTGAAATCTTTTTCTTCAATTTTCTCTAGCTACTTTGCCGACCTCCCAACATGTATTAGGGCACTTGACTTTACCATCATACTCATCACTCCCGTAGCAACAATCTGCTCAATTGTGCCATTAAGATAGTTAATAGGATTTAAAAACATGAATTAATCGACAGGAAGAGATTGTCAAAGAGTCCAAAGGCAATAAAATCATTCTACAATGGTTATTTATGTCAAAGATAGTCCAAAGGCAATAAAAAGACGGTTATTTATGTAAGAAGTAGTATCTTATACTGGCAATGAATTCTTCAAAAACCGAAAATTTATGAAACTTTACTTGTCCTAGACTTGAAAGATAGGTGCTGTGCAGCCGTCTTTTTTTCTTTTTATTCATAATCACTTCTGTATTGATCGTCATTCAAACATCTTTGTAGTTACTAAAAAATGCACTATTGCAAATCATACAAAGCACTGTGACGGAGAAAAAGATGCCAATCAAACAGTATACAGAAAGGCAAGAGCACAATGGTTCATACCGCAAATGCCATTAACCCTAGATTGAGTATATGAAGAGAGGAACATGTCATGTATTTTTGCAATAAAATTTCCCACTAGGGCATGCCGAAGTCCCTGCAAAACCAATCACCAAGAACAAACAACATTCAACAACATGCACATATTATAGCCAAAAAGGGAAAAGTAAACATCTTTGGACCAGAGGCGGACCTACCTTGCTGAGTCACGGCATCAGTTAGTTTCAGCAGAAATCATACATATATATTTTATATATATTTGTAAATACAGTTGGGACCTCTTAATAATTTACGTGTGCCCCCAATCACAAAAGTTTGACCGGAGGAATGGTTGAGTAGAGTACTTTAGTTTATTCCCTTTAGTGGTTGACGTGGGTTCGAAATTCATGTTTAGTTTTTACTCCTTCTTTATGTAACATCAGGTTTTTTTCCCTAAAATTAATTTTAGTTCAGTACTAGTATATACCGGTCAACTTAATTAATTTTATTCTTTCTGTAAATATCACCCTTCAAATCAAATAAAACTTCAAATTACAACGTATTGCTCCACAAATAGAAAAATATAAATATTTTCTGTCACAACCTTCTTCAACAATCACTTCAATAAAGTAGCGGGCATCGTCAACTTTGACTCCACGATGGCAACGGAGAGTTTGAGACTCTTCTTCAAATACTTGACTACTAACACACCCTTAATCTTGATTTTTTTTGTGTAAGTTTTTTATAATTTTAAAGTTTGAACACCCTTTTGATCATTGACTCCTTTTTAATTGAGAAAAAAATAAAAATTTTAAAGTTTGAAATAGACTTAAATCAAACACCTTCCATTTCCGTTGCACCCATTTTGTGAAAAATCCCTCTATGTTCGATGTTTTTTCTTTCTTTAGAACTTTTTTTAATACTTAGATGATAACTTATCGATCATAATCATTAAGTTTTTAAAGAGTTGCACGCCGAATTTTATCACTAGTAATTAGTATCTAGGTGCACGTCAAATTTCATCACTAGTAATTAACCTATAGTGGTATTCCCGTAGAGTTTAAATTCTGGGTCTGCCTCTGCTTTGAATCCAAAAGAAATTATAAGACTTATAACATACTTTTGCCTCTGAAATGGAACCGCAAATAAATCCTTAATTTTCCAAAAAGACGAATTATTTAGTATTTGAATGAAATAAGCCAACGTGGTGCAATGTATATCGAGGATCATAGAGTCACACTCAACTATGTTCTTGTTGACCTCAAATAAATAAATAAATAAATAAATAAATAAATAAATAAATAAATAAATAAGGAAGTGTCCTTTTTTAGACAAGGTGGTTCAAGCAATTTATTTTGCTATCAGAGCATGCAAATATCCTAGTGGTTCGCGTCTCAACAACACCACAAAAGAAAGGTTTTCATATGCTTGGATCGAGATAAAAAATCAGGCTCCCGCATGAGGTGCACTTTGCAAACCTAATATAAATGAATAGAAGTGCCTTTCTGTAGTGGTCTACAATACATAGTTCAATATTTGAAATTGATGCAAAGTAGATTAATTGAAATGCACAAGAAATGCATATTTTTTGCATAAACAAAAGAACGAGTGAAAAATGAGGGGAAATGGGAGAAAAACAACACACACTTGGCTCGTTGGACCCAAATAAAATTCTAACATACTACTGCCTCTGAAATGCACAGCAAATAAATCCCCAACTAGTGAGAATCAGTTTTTCAATTTTGAAAATGCATTTTCAAGTAAGATTGGAAAAATTGAGAGATCTTAATAACCAAACATTATTTTCAAAAAGATAAAATTGAAAAAAAAAAAGAAAATTTTCTTATGTCCAAAGGGACTCTTAATTTGTGAGTAAATTCCACATAACCCCCATTAACGTTTAAGGTCTCGTTTGGTACGAGCCATAAGGAATAATTAATATCGAGAATAAACTTAGATGAATTTATCCTATATTTGATTGTAATATTGTGATATAATTACTCCCGAGATTAGTTATTCCGAGACTGTAGTATTTTTTATTCCTATGAGGGAGTGGAATAACTAATTCCAGGATAACTAATCCAGGGGTAATTAACATGGGATAACTTATTTTCTAATCAGACGACCCTAAAGGTTGGGAAATAACACCCCTTAAACAAAGTTTTCCAGTGAGCTATAAATTTAATACAAGGAAAAAATATTTTATATACAATATGAAAAACTTATTTTCACTAATACTCTTATTCTTTTTTTGGCATGGTAACAATATAAGTTAAGCTTAAAGAAAGAAAGAAGTGAGAATTCATATTGTAAACCTCTTTTTATTTGAAAATGAGGCATAAAAATTTGTTCATTGTTGTTGGTTGTGACATATGTCCGATACCCGACAAGGGAAGTTTTTCTTTTTATTTATAAAGAGTCTTTTCCTCAAATGAGCACTCAACTATCTAAATTACATAATAAGACGTGTTACAACCTAATTTTCCCTCCGTTGGATAGTGTGACGGCACCTAGTCTTAAGGATTAGGTAAGCCCATAATTACTGAATATCAACCACAATATTAAAAACATTTGAATGCTTTTTGAAATGAAAACTCTATACATTACACCTTTTCCCAGAACCTGGTAGTACAAGTCATAAACTCTACAGAATTTTTACTATAACTCCTAAATACAACTGTTCGGAAGTAAATACAACAGTGTATGAGGAAAATAAGATGGTGACTCCGAAACCACGAACGTTGTAACAGGTTTTACCTTGAGTCTCCACAACTGCAACCACGCTGCTAGCTATCGACCGACCGGCTATGCAAAATCCTGAAATTTGCACAAAATGTGCAGAAGTATAGTATGAGCACACCACAATGGTGCCCACTAAGTATCAAGACTAACCTCGGGTGAAGCAGTGACGAGGACTAGTCAAGATACCCATTGGTCTAAGAGCTGAACAAGTAAAAACATAGGGAAACGGAATATGATATTTGCATAAGGGCTTCACAATATGGTTAACAATACAGTAGAATTCAATAAGGAAAGGAATAAAAGTATCAGCGGAAAAGCCGTAAAAATAACATGAAAGTAAATGGAACACAAACTAAATCCAAAATGAAAATATACAACAAGGACAAGTAATAACTCAACTACTTTTACATCAAGTTCATAGTCATCTCCACGAGGTACCGAACCTCAGACGAGTCACAACTCACGGATCCCAATATCTGAACCCTAACATTTGGCATCTTGTGCCCATATTTCAGCTAATAAGCACGGACGACTCACGTGTCAATTGGAATCATTCCCATATATAAGGCAAGTACAACAAGGGTATCTATACTCAACAATTATGAGGAAGTCCTCTTAACCCGATAATAGTGCTTAGCTACGTGTATGTTTGTGCAGGTATCCTTACATAATTCAACCGGCTAAGAAGCATAAGGAAAGGAAGGGCAACATGTACAATGTTTTTCTTGCAATTTTAAACAAGAATAAGCTCCCATTTCATAATATCAACAACAAGGAATGTCTCCAGGCCAACACAAGTATCTCAAAAAATCCCTGACACAGCCCACCTTTTCTCGCCACGTGTACAATAATAAAGTAAATGGCCGCCTTGTCTCGCCACACGCGCATAATCATGTTCCCACCTTGTCTCGCCACATGCACAACACTCATATACATATCCCGCCTTATCACGCCGCATGTGCAATATCCATAGTAATCACGGCACGACAGAAACCTCGTGCATCATCACAACAGTACAACAACAACAATAACAATAATACAAGATACAGTAAATACATCAACTCAAGAACCTTCGATCACAAGAAAAGGCAAGGCTAGTTTACAAGGAACAAACACAATAAAAAATGCTAGGCATAATAAGAACAACTCAACAAGGAAGAAAATAACATATAACAGTCGTGCCCAAATGCACGATTTAACAACAAGAACTAACACGGATCCGATAACTCTATGTAAGGGCAAATCAAATAAGGTATATGATATCTAAACTTCCTCTAAGGTTGAGCAGTTACGAGGATATTCAATAATTTTACTTAAGGACAAACAGCGGGAAGATAATCATAACCTCAATTAAGACCAAGCAATTATAGGATGAGATGATAATTACACATAGAGATAAGCAGTTATAAAGACATAGCATGACAGTAAAAGGGATAAAATCTTCAGTTAAGTCAATTAGAAGTCAAATAGGCAATAGGAGTGAATCCAAAAGCAAGTAATTCCAATTTAATCAGGTAGAGATAAAACTAGTAATTAGGAACTCAGTCATATCAAAAACAACTTCATACACAGTGAATATAAGGACCTAAGAACCCTAAAAAGGCCAACTCTCCACACATAAGTTCGAGCACGCACTCGTCACCTCACGTACACGGACTACAATCAATATAGAAGACTCAAATCCTAAGGGGTAGTTCTCCCACACAAGGTTAGGAAAAATACTTACCTCAAAGACAATAAACTGGTACTCTAAGATTGAACTTCTCGGGTGAAAAGACCTCCGAGCGGCCCAAATCCAACCAAAATAACCAATCGAATTGCTTGAAAAAACCCACCAAGAATCTCTCAAAACTGAGATCTACAAGTCAAAATATGGCGAAAAATGGTCCAACTCTCGATTTGGAAAACGTATATTCTTCCCTGGTCCTTAAGCATCACGAATGCGGAGAACGTGTCGCGATCGCAGAGAAAAAGATTGGGGCTGCCAAGAAATACCCTTCGTGAAGGCTAGTGAACGGAAGCGGACGCGATGAACAAATGGGCAGTAGCTTACGCGAATACATAAGGGACACACGAACGTGAAGAGGAAAATTATCACAGTGCCCAGGGCCTCGTTTCTGCTACGCGAACGCGGAAGAGGGATGTGAACGCGAATGCGATGAATTGAATGAGCAGAGGTACGCGAACGCGAGGCACATTATGCGAACGCATAGAAGGAAAAATAGGTGTGTCAGAAGAACACTACGCGAACGCGAAGAGCACTTCGCAATCGCGAAGAAGGATGGCAGACATCAGAAACCAACAATCCAAACATAGAGAAAAATGACCAGAAGCCCATCAAAAACACACCCTAGGCCCCCTGGACCCCGTCTAAGCACACAAACAAGTTCTATAACCCTAAGAAGACTCGCTCGAGGTCTCAAATCACATCAAACATCAATGAAACTACGAATCGCACCTTGAATCGAACTTATGAACTTTCAAGTCTTCCAACTTCTAAATCTCGTGACGAAACAAATCAAACCAACCCAGAATGACGCCAAATTTTGCAGACAATTCCCAAAAGACATAACGGAGCTTCTCCAACTCTCGGAATCGCATTCTGACCCCGATATCACAAAATTCAATTGTGGGTCAAACTTCTCCATCTTCCGAACTTCAAATTTTCCAACTTTCGCCGAATTGCCTCAAATTACTCTTCGGACCTCCAAATCCAAATCCGTATGCACGCCTAGGTATAAAATCACCATATGAAGCTGCTGAAATCATCCAAAACTTATTCTGGAACCGTTTACACAAAAGTCAAATTCCGGCCAATTATCTACCGCTTAAGCTTCCAAAACTAGAATCCTTCTTCCAATTCGACTCTGAATCATCCGGTAACTGTATTCAACCACTCACACAAGTCGATACACATCATTTGAAGCTGCACAAGACCTTACACCGCCGAATGGAGCTTAAATTCTCAAAACTACTAGTTGGGTCGTTACATCCTCCCCTTTTTAAACAAACGTTCATCCTCGAACGTGCCAAGAATCGCCTCGAAGTCTTCAAATCACTAAATACCCACTTCCAACATACACCCGCAGGTGATCCCATGTCACCCCAAACTACATAAGCCTGACGACGCCATCTCAACTGTAATTTAGCCTTTCTACCAATACGAATAAGCGTTAAAGCCAAAATTCTCACTTTCCATTCATTTCCAAAAGACCCGATTCTAAATCCATATCCGGATTTAGTCTCACCCAGATATAACAACTCATGACTACACCCATAGAATACAATCACACAACATGACATATCACACATAGGCCCATAATAACATTTCTGATCACATTATCTGCCCAAAATCAAATCCAGCACCAACAATTAGCCTCATACCCGTTAGAACTCTGTTTTAAAACTCCACAACGCTGACAAAGATGCAAGGAACACGAATACTTCATAAATATATACCCGGATCAACAAGTCACAACTAACACCACCAGACACACACCCCGCAAGCTAAAACTCAAGAAGCACAGAACGAAAATGACCAAATACTTAAAGAGAAATACATAAGAGAACTATCAAACAATCCCAACATGCACAACTCTCTAACAGTACAATTCTACGAATAAACACAAGGAAAAATCAAAATATATGAACAAATCACAAGGATCTCATCCTGATATAACTTCCAACGCGGTACACAGCCCGGTTCGAACACATCAAATCACATGAAACCACAAGGGTCTCGCCCTCAACTCTAAATCACAGATCGAATACATGTCATACCAATTGAAATCTTCCACTAACTCAGCTCTGCCATTAAAATCACAACACTCACTGAACTCTCACCCTGATAGAGTATCAAATCACAGCTCGTAACCAAAATACTAAGGAAATCACATCAAGCCTATCGTAAAGGACAACAAGAATTCACTACTAGTATCTTAACTCTCAATAATGGATAAAAATAGTGATAGGCATGACTACCACTCATAAAAATCTCCCAACATGCCCAAACACGTAAATAGAGTGCACACCATGAAACTCACCCATAAATGAAACAACAAATAAGGGAACCCATCCCGACAAGCAGAACCACAACGAAATACAAATGGTGCCCCATGTAACATATCGAAATATACATGTATGATAATATCTGGCACAACGGCCTCCAGCCTACTATATGAAACACATCAACGGGACGGACCTCCCCCTCTTGGGCGCCCCCTACCCGCCTGAATACCCCACTTTGACACATCTGCCCGGAGTCTGGGACAATCTCTCACCATGTGACTGGTATCCCCACACTCAAAACAACCTCTCTGTTGACGTGGATGTGCACTTGTCTGAAAATTGGCAAGCCCTCCTCTTTTACTTTATCAAATATTTTCCAATCACTTCTTTTAAAGAAACTGGGTCGAAGTGTAACATTAGCCATTTTTAAGCTCGCTCTTTAAATTATATCCACAATCTACAATATCTTTAAATATTAGCCAATTCACCCAAGATTAAATATCCTGAATTCTTGAGTTGCTAATTTGGAATTCAAGATTTAGTGTCCTAAATTTTTGAGCTCTTAATTTGAAATTCATGACTAAATGTCCTGAATTTCTGAACTACTAATTTAAAATTCAGGATATAAGATTCGAATTTTTAGACACAATTTTCGAATTTTAGGATATTATGTCTTGAAGTTTGACTTTGAGGTTTAAACTTCAGGACGTCGTGTCCTAAAGTTCGAGCGAATTGGTTAATATTTAAATAAATTATAAACTATGGATATATTTTAAATATCATACTTAAAAGTTACCTGGTAACATTTCTACACAAAATTATGGGCTTATTCAATATTTATATATGGAATACAGCAAAAAAGACTTATCTAAATGAATTAATTAAGAGCTCTTTTAGGAAGGGAAAGGCATCTAAAACTGATATAATATGTGGTGAATGAATGCTTGAAGTATTGGTCAACCAAATGGCTGCTGACACTGAAAAGTAAAAGGAATATGATCAGGTTTTTGTGGATATGGGCCTAAGAATGGAAAGGGGAAAAAATGGATGCTGAGATTGGAAAGTAAAATTCTCGTAGGGAAGATGTATGGGCTTAAGGAAGTAAAAAAGGTATTTGCTACAAAAGGAACATATATTCCAAATATCTCCTTTTCGCTTTCTGGTGATCATCGTGTTCTTTTCATGCCAATTGCCAAGCATGCACCATTATTAACCATTTTCAAAAGAATTAGGACTATATTCCAAATTAAAAGACATATTAACTCAAAATAATATTATGAGCTAATGTAATAAAATTATTTATTTCAATCCAATTTTATGAATTTAACTAAAAGTTCAATGTTTCGTGTTAGTCTATGTAGTTGCACACTTGCGCTTCAAATGATGAGTCCCACTTCTTAAGCCTGATTCATGATGTGTTGTCCTAAAGGTCCAAAATTATGTCATGTGTTAAAGGGACGTGTCTTGCCAAATATAGGGTAAAACATGCAATGCCAAGTGGTCGCATTAGATAGTGACACGGGGAAAAGATAGCACTGAAAGCAATGGTCCCGCTTGCCACCGAAAAGAATGATACTCGTGAAGATGCAATAAACACCCTCCTCCAGGTAGCATTCAATGGAAAATATTCCACAGCATTTAGTGTATTGTCCGTTACAAGGAATTTGTCATTTATGCTCATATTTACACCTTTTTCAATTGTCCTCATAATTGACATTAAAGAAGAGAATGATCCTAAGACCTTGTTCCCTAGGTGCAGCTATAAACAGGGAGCGGTGTTTTTATTGTAAGGACACGAATTTTCTGGCAAACTTATGCTATAATATATTTAAAGCTCTACATATGTTTTTTCTTCTTATTACTTGATTTGATCATTGTTGTGTCCGGAAGCCTTGCTCCCGAAATCATTGTTTCTGCTATTTTATCTTCATTTTAAGCCTAATTATTGAATACTTCTTCAATTGTTTTATTATTTCATGATCGAATTAATTCACTTGTCTAGAAACCTCGTATAAGTTCAACTGTACCGTTTTACGGATAAACAGTTCGACGCCCACCGTGGGGCCTAGAAAATCGTGTAATTAAGTTGATCCTTATTCTTTTTACTAACATGTTCTGATTATTTGTCTTAGCAAAAAATCACAAAAAATGGCAGATAACGTTTTTGACAGCACACACAATCCTGAGATTCAAGGATACCAGCCTCATGATGAGGATTTAGTGACACCCACAATGAGGGGAACTTTCACAACCCGAAATCTACTATAGGTCGTGATGGCGCCTAACATTGCCGTCAGGCAAGCCAACAATGATTGATCAACTTGTTTACTCATTTTATTACTTTGAAATCATAATTTTCATTAATTAAATAGCATAAAATAGAATTTACAGGGTAAATGATAATATTTACACATACTACAATAATGAACCACCCGTAGGAACCCCCAAAACTCGGTGTCACAAGTGCATGAGCATCAACTAGGAAATATAATAAACTACAACATCTGTCTGGAATACAATTAGACAGTAGAATATAAATAACTCTGATGGAGACTCTGATGGAGACTCTTAGTACATGGAATCCAGCTCACGGTAAAGTCCCCGTAATGGTCGCGTCTTTGCGCCTAAATGACCACTAGACATATATGTACCTGCACAATAAGTGCAACAAGTGCAACATGAGTACATAAATCAACGCGTACCTAGTAAGTATCTACTCTAACCCCAAAGAAGTAGTGACGAGGGGTCGACATCGACACTTACTAGTGGTCAAATAAATCAAATACTTATAGAAATGTCGAGGAGTACGTCCCGATCACATCATGATATGTGCATTACCGATGGTCAAACGACACGAACCATAGATACATCCATTATATTACCGAGGCAAACGGCCCGCTCCCATAAGTGTGTAATACATAATCCTGCTGAGGCGAACAGCCCGATCCCATCATAATGTGTGCACTACTAAGGGTCAAACTGTACGAACCATAGATATATCTATTATAATGTCGAGGAAAACGGTCTGATCCCATTATAATAAGAAGTTTTAACGGGTCCTTGACCCATTCACGATTACACGTATGAGTTATGAACTTTAAGGAAGCTTTTCGATGAAATCGCACAACGCGGGAGAAATTTTTAAGAGGAGCACAATTATTCCTCGGCTAATCATGAAGCTCGTCAAATCTCTACAATAGAAAGTCTATCACTATACGCAAGTCTAGTCTAAAGTCATAATGCGAAATAAAGGAATTAAATGAGCAAAGATAACTCAAATAGTACAATTATAGCATCGAGTAAACCTAAGTCTACCCGGACAAACTCAAGAATTCTAGCATACGCACGGACACCCGACACCTCATACGTGTGTAGCTCCCACAACATGTAGCACATAAGAATATAACATCTACGTGATGAGTTCCCCCTCATAGGGTTAGACAGGAGACTTACCTCGCTCCGAAGTTCCATAACCGGCTCCAACGCCACTCTAACACCTCAAACCGATGCACTTCGCTCCAAAACTAGTCAAACAATGTGAAAACCAATAAAAATATACTTCAATAATCATAATAAATCAATTTATAATAATCCCCAACTCCGCTTGAAAAGTCAATAAAGTCGACCCTTGGGCCCACGTGCCCGGAACCCAAAAAGTTTCAAAAATAAACATTACCATAACCCATATGATCTATATCCAGAAAATCATCCAATTTCTTTCATGAATCGATTCTCAAATCAAGGATTTACCATTTCTTAACTTTGGGGCTCAAAATCCCAATTTCTACAATCCAAAGACGGATAAAAATAATAACCAACGGAAATAATAATGGAGAAACATCATAATAAAGGTCAGATATTTACCCCCTTGTTGAGACGAGAACAACACCATGAAAATCACCTCAAACAGAGCTCTAGAACTCAATATATGCCCACAATACTAAAGTTCTCGGTTTAAAACACTGTCCAGATGACTTTTCTTCATCGCCTTCGCGTGAGACCTTCACGTTCGCGAAGAGATATTTTTCGCGTTGACCGGTCAACCTAGAAAACCTTCTTTGCATTTGCGGAACCACTCTCGCGTTCGCGAAGAACAAAGCTTCGCACCAGAAACCATCAATTTTGCCCGACACGGAAATGGGCATAACTCTCTCATACGACATCGAAATTCAAACTTCCAAACTTCGACGAACACGTCCAAATCATATCCAAACATTCCGGACTGATGACAAACTTCGCATACAAGTCATAATTCATGATGCAAACCTATTCCAAGGATCGGAACCCCAAACGGATATTGATAACACCAAAATCCACTCCAAACCGAACTTATGAAATTCTAAAACTTCCAAATTGCCAATTTTTCCACAATAAGCGGCGAAACGCTCCCGGGCGACCTGATACTAAACCCAAACATACGCCCAAGTCCAAAATCATCATACGAACCTATTGGAACGTTCAAATCCCGATTCTAAGGTCGTTTACTCAAAAGTCAAACCTTAGTCAATTTTTCCAACTTAAAGCTTTCGAAATTAGAATTTTCTTTTCAAATCAACTCTGAACTTCCGAAAATTCAATTCCGACCATGTGTACAAGTCGTAACACCTAAAGTGAAGCTACCCAAGGCCTCAAACCGTTGAACTCCGCGCTAGAGCTCAAAATGACCGGTCGGGTCGTTACATTCTCCCCCACTTAAACATACGTTCATCCTCGAATGTGCTAAGGACTGCTCCAGAGTCGTCTAAAATCACTGTTTAATACCTCATGCGCCTACCCGTGCCACCACAATCCAGTTGAACACATTAGCTCAAGTTGTACTAAAGATCCTCCCTTTTATTTAGCTAATAAACCTTAGGAACAAATTCCAACCTCCAAATTTCTCTATAGGTCGTGATTCTAACATACGAACACCGTACCAATCATCACACATTGTACCAAAACATGATCACGCACCTATGATGAAACCACACCATGCACCACATAGGTAGATTTCCCATAATAACATCCTCCGACCATAATAGTTGTAATTTCACGAATATGATGCCCGCAATACATTTCATGACATATATAAATCCTGTTCTAACTCCCGCAATACTACCACGGCAAAAGAGACATGTAGAAACTCATAACCACCTGTCGAATCAATAATTCATGGAGTCTCTCCTCCCGACAAGAACCATTACCTCATTCTGAACTTAATAACGATATTTTTCCCTTTAGTGTATCTTATATAAATCTGATTGCACTAATTTCAAGCCCAATAATCTCGTCTCACCCAATACAAGTTGCTCGAGCAATAAGCCACCTCAAATACTTCCTAAGATCTTATACAACACCATTAAAGCGCTAACAAGCTACCACTCGAATATAACTCATGAGGAAGAACGAACTCTGATAGGAAATTACATAGCCCGTGTAACGAATAAAACGACCGAATAGTTGCCATGAATCTACCTTAGGGATGAAAAACAAGGCAAACGAAATAAGTGTAAGGAACTATGCTCAACATCACATTGTTTCGGCGTGCAAACCTATCCACACAACATGCTCGTGGCGCCGTGCCACCCGATCCATACATAAGAATCAAGAAAAAACACACGCATCAAGCCGTAATGCTTATAATTACGAAATGCCCGAATATCGACCACAAGCACGCCAAATTCATATTACAAATCTTAGGGAGAAGGATAGAGCCATATGCTATGAAACCCAAGCACAACTAAGGTGCAATAAATGACATGTGTCTCGAGATCCATCCTGCTCATAGGACACCACAAGCTACACGGGACCTCAATACGTGAGCGAAAAATCAAGTCGTCTTACAACCCACATGGCACCATAGAGTATTACCTGAGATAGTCGACGACGAAAATAACATACAATACCGGAAGACTCCTCCATAAGAAATGCTATGATGAATGAACACACCCGGCCTGGCGTAGAGAACACATCCATATTTAGACCCACCAACGGACCCCAAGGTGATTCTGATCATACCATACTAGGCTAATAACCTTTCAAGGGTCCACAATGACCTATTCATGACACATAAGAACGGACGTCAAATCCTGAACAAACTCACACGGTCCACAACCCAAGGAATAGAACACCTTTCAGGCATAAACTCTCGCATTAACGATAGTACCAGAATCTCCATGCTTGGTTTCAATCCTTAACAATCAGGTGACTAACAGGTCACAATTATACAAATTTCCCCATGGGATACACTCCCACAACCTTCCGCAATAGGTAGCAAAGTCTGCAGCTCCATAACACGAATTGTGTCAATTCTGTAAAGCAAATCACAAATCTGCAAATCAACACACAATGCCTCTTCCATGGGACATCATTCTCAGGCGACATTAAGTTATTGCCAACTTACTCTAAACATATGAATTCTTCCCAGCCCATCCGAGCTCGTGAAATTCTTATCAACACCTAGCCATAATCTTGATCCTCAACCTTTAATTCTCATGATGCTCACTGCACCTATCATGTTGTTATGCGATAGTACAAGAATTCCTCATAACCCCTAAACTACTAGTAGAATAAACACTTCACTGGCTAGAAACCTTTCACTTAATTCCTTTCATAATAACCATTGCAACACATAACTGAATTCCCGCGACCACAAAAAATACAAACCTCAAGTCATGTTCTAAACCGCCATAACTCTTCCGGGATCCATCTACACAACAAGGCATAGTAATCGAATTCCTCCCAAATCAAGAAAATTACGGTGGCCGTCAAGCCCGTAAGTACAACCACAAATCAGTTGTATAGCTTAACACGCCGAAGGAATTGATCTTTTCCACAATCATGCCGGTTCAAACCATTACTAATTGACCCTACTTCTTCCAATTTACTCTTGACTGCCTTAGAAATGATAATAACTCCATTCAAAACATAACGAACTCAATCTGCACTCATCCTGAGTGACCCGAATCACGAGACCACCTTATCTCAATACCCATGAACCATATCATACCCTCCTTAAGCACATAATAACATCTCCAACTAGCACACCCATTTTGCAAGACCTTCCGCGAATCGGAAGCTAACTCTCCATTTCTTCTATTACTGGACTACAGACCCAATGATAACATAGAACACTCTAAGCCCCCTTTTCATAATCCACTGCAAAACTCGATCCTTAACCACATCACGGACCCGAAGTCCTAAAGCACTACACTCTAATTCTTGAACCCACTGGGACCGTTGTTGAGAGCCACCCACTATGACCTGGTCCCAAATATAACCAAACTCCAACGCTCTTTTAGCATATGAACACCCTATCAAATAAGCAACCGACTGAATTCTTTTCCTTGTACATCACATTCACAAGAAGCATAAACTCTGAGTCTTCCTAAACCTGCACCTGAATCGATAAGGCGACGTATAACATACATTCATCAAGTTCCTTGCCCAAATTACCTCTGATGTTTTCTTTTCTTAGTCATAAATGACCCACTAATGCACCGATAACCAGAAACTGCACAAGCAGACAACCACGTGATCCAATCGTAGACGGTGGGCTCCCCCACTTTGCTTTAAACTACCATCACATAATGTAGAACCCACAACGATTCCTCCTTCTCAATTACCATGATCCCGCACCGTTAACCCACCAAATTTATCAAAGTCTTTTGTTAAGCTCTTCATGAAAATTATGAATCATCAGTCACAATCACATATTTGACCTCTTACCGGTTAGCAAGTAGTATTCTTCTCAGAAGCTTCATCAACATCACGCAACCGCTAACCTGCTCACAGGAGATAACCCATATGTGGAATTCCATGTCGACATCTTCGAACAGCGCTACACTGGGTACAACTACTACGAAATCAGTAAACCCTCCTGAGCCCACACTCGTCCACCGGCTGTACAAGTCTGTTTATTCCCCTATTGACTGAAAGTCCAATAATACGCTCCAAACTCGAAGTTATGTTGCATCCCCAAGCGATAGTCAAGTTTTTTCACACCTCTCTTCATTTCAAGCAAACTCCTTCCTGCCACACCCCATCGTCCTCGATACAGTAGTCACCATCCCAATTATAATCCGTAGACTAAATCACCTTCCATCGTGATTCCCAAACTGCTCTACACTTTCTCAAGGCACGTGGCTATCCTACCACAGAATCCACATGCTAATCTGGCACTCTTACTTCGGTTAAACCATCTCCTTTAAGAAACTTCTCGACCTCTGCTTTTCATACTTGACTTGCTAGTACTTCAACCACCATGAGACCCTCCCGCCATGTCCTTCCTCGTCCTTCGCTACCCAAATGTTGCATCAAATCAAAATCCATCTCTGTAGCACCTAAACCAATAAATTTCTACCAATTCTAAGCCTTCTCGAAGATCATCTTTATATAGCCATCAGCATTAAAAACATCAATTCAATTTTGAAACCGCTACACACCGCCATCTTATTAGGCATTATTTCACCACACCATGCCCCGAAGGAAAATCAAAGAAGACCATAACACCGGCGAACCTTAATGCGTTCAAACAAGAACAACGACACCACATCACTAATGAAAATTCCGCCACGCTCGAAAATATCGATTCTCGTTACTCTATCAACCAAAGCCTGAACATCCCTAGTCCCATTGCATTTCCCTTACTAGAATAAAATATTGAACCTCCAAATCATGCGTTGAGAAATCCTCCTTTCAAGTCATTCACTGTCGTGATCCATAAATAAGCACCCTACCATTACCATCAACACTGTGCGACCACTCATGAACATTATAAAAATATGTGCATAGCCTCAAAACCATATGAAGTACAGATACTGAATTGAAATGACAAAACATCCTTCCGCAAGGTGACGATCATAGCCTGCCCGAACACGCAAGGAAAAGCATCCTGCACCTGGTGTGCAATACCAGTACAACTACTCGATGCCCAATTGGTAACAAGCGCTTTGCATTGCATAAGATTGAGTAGGAAGGAAATAAATGCATAAGCCTCAAAGGAATCAAATCGCACGATGAGGAATCAAGAAGGGAAGTGCTCCTAACAGCCCTGTAGCCTCTCGAAGATAAGTACAGACGTCTCCGTACCGATCCTCAAGACTTTATAAGACTTGCTCATGACTCGTGAGACCTAAGTGAATCTAACGCTCTGATACCAAGATGTCACGACCCGAAATCCAGTAAAGGTCGTGATGGCGCCTAACACTGCCCTCAGGCAAGCCAATGGTGATTTATCAACTTGTTTACTCATTTTATTACTTTTAAATCATAATTTTCATTAATTAAATAGCAAAAAATAGAATTTATAGGGTAAATGATAATATTTACTTGAATTACAATAATGAACCACCCGTATGAACCCCCAAAATCGAGTGTCACAAGTGCATGACCATCAACTAGGAAATATAATAAAATACAACATATGTCTGGAATACAAATTAGACAGGAGAATATAAATAAATCTGATGGAGACTTTGCTGGTTGCGGATCGTAACATGGAATGTAGCTCACGGTATTGCGCCCAAAAGACCACTAGACATACATGTACTTGCACAATAAGTGCAGCAAGTGCAACATGAGTATGTAAATCAATGCGTACCCAATAAGCTTAACTCCGAGAAGTGCGCATTCGGGGTCAGCTCTGACAAGTTCTTAGCTTTTCTGGTATCACAAAGGGGATAGAGGTAAACCCCGACAAGATCAAAGCCATCGAAGACATCCCAGACCAGTTATCAAGCGTGAAAGAAGTTCAGAGGCTCATAGGGAGATTGGCCGCTTTGAGCAGGTTTATTTTTGGTCATCGGAGAAATGTCAATGTTTCTTCTCGCTGCTCAAAAAGAAAAACAACTTTGAGTAGACCCCGGAATGCCAGTAGGCTTTGAGAGATTTGAAAAGGTACTTGTCAAGCCCTCTATTACTATCAAAACCAAAGGAGGTGCAACATTGCTGGTCTACCTCGCAGTCTCGGAAGTAGCGGTAAGTGCATTTTTAGTCTGTGAGGAAGAAGGTACGAAATCTCCCATATATTATGTTAGAAGAATTCTAGGGAGCAAAAACTCGCTACCCACATTTAGAGAAGCTGGCCTTAGCTCTCATAGTCGCTGCTCGGAAGTTGAGGCCTTACTTCCAACGTCACCCGATAGCTGTGGTGACCACCTTTCCCCTGCGGAACATCCTTCACAAATTGGACAAATGGGACATCGAAATGAGTAAATTTGATATAGAATATAAACCAAGGACTGTGATTAAGTCACAAGTTTTGGTTGGCTTTATGGCTGACATCAGTCCGGAACTGCTGCCTCTAGCAACCAAATAAGCAGCGACGATGTCAGAATCGACATTAGGAGTCTGGACCTTATTTACGGATAGAGCCTCCAACGTAAAGGGGTCCGAGCATGGAATAGTATTAACCACGCCGTTAGAAGAAACCTTAAGGCAGGCCATTAACACGGTCCCTCTAACTAACAACAACGCAGAGAATGAAGCTTTTATTGTAGGACTCGAACACCTGAGGACTAGATGCTGAGGTCATAGAAATCATATGCGATTCCCAACTGGTGGTAAATTAAGTCTACGGTATTTTCGAAGCCAAAGAGGAACGCATGCAACAATACGTAGCAAATTTCCAGGATTTGTTGGCTCGATTTCAGGAGTGGTCGATTATTCATATCCAAGGGTATAAAATGCAGAAGCAGATGCGCTAGCTAATCTCGGATCATCAATAGAGGGATCAGATTCCGGGATAGTAGTACAACTTATGCATTAGGTCATGGACGCAAATAGCTACTCTGGGGTAATTACGAATAACTTGGTTTGGGACTGGAGGAATGAAATAATCGATCATCTCGAGAATGGGAAGTTTCCCGGAGACTCCAAGGCGTCCCGGGCGTTGTGCACCAAAGTGTCACGATATAGCTTCAAAGGAGGCCAACTATACAGGAAATCTCTCCAATACCCGCTGACTCGATTCTTGGGAGCGTCCGAAGCTAACTATATTATGCGAGAAGTCCACGAAGGGATATGCGGGAATCATTCGGGCGCAGATTTCTTAGTATTGAAACTAGTAAGGGCATGATATTATTGTCCCTGAATGGAACAAGACGCTAAAACCTTCCTGTAAAAATGTGATAAGTGCCAACGCTACGCATCATTGGTACATCAACAGGCAGAACCATTACATTCAGTTTTGTCTCCATGGACGTTCATGAAATGGGGAATAGATATAGTCGGACCACTGCCACCGGCCTCTGGAAAGGTAAGGTTCCTTTTAATTTTAACTGACTATTTTTCTAAGTGGGTTGAAGCAGGTCCTTCTTAGAAGATTGGTGAGCGCGAAGTGGTGGATTTTTTATGGGAAAACATAATTTGCATATTTGAAATACTGAAAGAAATAGCTTGCGATAATGGACCGCATTTTATAGGTGCAAAGATCACAAAATTCCTTAAATATTTGAAAATCAATAGAATCACATCTTCACCCTATCATCCGAGCGCAAATGGACAGGCATAATCAACGAATAAAGTGATTATACAAAATCTCAAGAAAAGGTTGGAAGCTAAAGGTAAATGGCCTGGGGAGCCACCTGGAGTGTTATAGGCATATACCGAACAACAGCCAAATCGAGCACAGAAGAAACTCCTTTTTCCCTCATGTACGGAGCAAAAGCCTTAATCCTAGTGGAAGTAGGAGACCGACCTTAAGATATTTTCAGGTGAGTGAAGAGACGAACAACGAGGCAATGTTAGTCAGCTTGGAGCTACTCGATGAGCGCAGAGACTAGGCATATATAAGAATGGAAACCCAAAAATAGAGAATGAAAAGATACTATGATCGAAGGGCCAACCTCTGTTATTTTTAAGTGGGAGACTTGGTTCTAAGGAAACTAACTCAAAACACCCGGATGCAGGGAAGTTAGGTCCAGCCTGGGAAGGCCCTTACCAGGTTTCCGCTGTCGCCGGGAAAAGTTCTATGTGTTGGAGAATCAGGATGGAGAAAAGTTGCCAAGAAATTGGAATGTGGCACATCTTAAGAGATATTATTGCTGACAAACAACAATTGTACTAAAAGTATGTATTGCACTCTTTTTCCCTTCGTCTAGTTTTTTCCCTATTTAGGTTTTTCTAGCAAGGTTTTTAACGAGGCAGCAATGGAAAGAATACTACAGAGAAAGTTTCAACAGTAACAATAAGACCTTTAATAGCAAGGTACACAAGCGAAGAACCACTCCGGAGTTGTTAGATAATCTTTGGCTCTGTAGCAAAATTCCCACCGGGAAAGTTAGTTTGATATCGAGTAAAGGTTACCTGACCCCGAGTACAAACCACTAGAGTATTGTCAGATAGTCCTTTGAAGATAGCATAAATTCCTAAGGGGAAGCAAAGTTTGTTACCGAGCTGAGGATTTCTAGCAATTCATTAGTTGGATCCTCGAAGGTGAAAAACTTCCAGTGATCCAATTCGCATTCCTCGTATTTGATCACTAGGGGGTTGATATGAGGATATAGCAACAATGACTTCCACAACAACCGGAGCATGAAAATCGGGAACATAGTTGTATCATCGGGACCGGGGACTGCCCCATAGAAACAAGTCGTACAACTTAGCCACAAGAAATGGAGATTTCTTTTTTACTTATGTACTTTTTGAAAGCGAAAAGAATAAATAAAGTACTTTTATTTTCTATCTTGTTTCTTGTCTGATCGATGAATTGAGTTTATCGTTTGAAAGTTAAACAAGTACTTCAAATGTTTAGTGTCGTAATGAACGGGAGACGTCATCTTCAAGAGCACCGTAAACATAAGAGGGATCTCCCTTATAAAATGCTCACGATAAATGGTTGATTTCGGAAGGATTTGTGCCCAAAATCCAAATGATTTCGGGGGAAAATACACCACATGCTTTACACAATAAGACACAAACAGTAAAACTTGCGCAAAACTTTTAAGCAAAAAGAAGAAGAGAATGCAAAGATTAAAACTTGCGTAATTGTTCGAACGAAAGAAAGACTCAAACAATACTTGACTGAGGTCTTTATTTACAATAACGCGCCAAAACGACACGGATATAAAAATTAGAAAAAGAAAAGAAAAGAAAAGCTAAACTGCTGCATCTCCAGAGCCTAGAGGAAGAGAAGTGTCTGTGCCCCCAGGGAAAGTAGGTAAATTCGCCGACGATTCAATATTTCGGCCCCCCATCAATTTGGCCTTCAACATCTTCTCCTTTTGTTTCAGTTCCCAAAGTTTCAAAATCGGAACCGAAAGAACCGGAAGCATCAGGCTCTGTCGGGAGGCCTCTCTTAACTACTAACTTAAGCTCACGATCCTTAGCGATTTTGGCATCAAAGTCAATGATACCTTGTCACCACCCAAAATCTAACCATGGTCGTGATGGCACCTATCGTGTTACAAGGCAAGCTTATTTTCCAAAATATTACTATTAAATCGATTATAAGAATTTAATAAAAATATTTTCGATAATTTAATTCCTGATAAACTAAACCAACTCTAAATATAAATAATATAAAGTACGGAAACGAGCCCCGAACATCAGGGTGTCACTAAGTCATGAGCGTCTAAATCTATAAACTAAGATATATAAATTGTCTAACTGTCCAAGAGAAGAAATAGATGATACAAGGAGTAACAAGGTCCTGCGGACGCTGGAAGCTACCTTGCAGTCTCCACAAATATCCGGCCTGAACTCAACGATCGCCGCGCTCTAACTCACCTGGATCTGCACATAAAGTGCAGGGTGTAGTATGAGTATAACCGACTCCGTAGTAATAAAAATAACTAAGGAACTGAGCAGTAGTGACGAGCTAAATAAAACAGTCCAATTATTTATTTTTCACAATTTAAACATAACCAGAAATAAACAGGTAAATTCCATAACTCGGTAAATGCCACAAAGAAATTTAACAGCTAAATGCAACAACAACAACAAAAGTAAATGCAACCTCACAACAATGTCACTCCATCACTCAGCACTCGCACTCGCACTCAACACTTAACACTCTAAGCTCACTGGGGGTGTGTACAGACTCTGGAGGGGCTCCCAAAGCCCAAGCCTAAGAACGGACAACTCACGTGCCATCATATCAATACCTGAATCCGCACGGTCAGCTCACGTGCTACGCGGACAACTCACGCACTATGGTATCAATACCTGGACCCGAACGGTCAGCTCATGTGGAGGACAGCTCACGCGCTATGGTATTAACATCCTCACAACAGGCTCTCGGCCTCACTCAGTCATGTACATCTCTAGCCTCACAATGCATCAGAAATAAGGGGACACAACTCACATCAAGTATCACAACATGTCAACAACATAATAGAGACTGAGGTAAACATGTACAATAATTTCTATGACTGAGTACAAATAACGTGAGCATGAATGAAGCCTAAACAGATCTCTAACATGCAGGCAAACAAGTTCACCAACAAGTAAATGCATAAACACAGATAATGGTTATTAGGCCTCACAACCTCATGGAACGGACCAAGTCTCAATCCCTCGAGGTATACACCCACACGCCTGTCACCTAGCGTGGGTATCACCTCCAAACAGTCACATGATATCAAATTCTCCGGGTTTATACCCTCAAAGCCAGAGTTAAAACTGTTACTTATCTTAATAGCGTAAAATCCTAATCCGGGATGCCCTCGTCTCTGGACTCGATCTCTAAAAGCTCCAAATCTAACCAAAGTCAGAATACTACTATCAACATAGGCTAAAGAATCGAATTCCACCATAAAAACTACATAAATAGGCCAAAAATCGAAAATCGGCCAAACCCGACCCCCGGGCCCGCATCTCAAAATCAGTCAACAATGGAAGAATCAAAACCCGCGTCCTTTCCTGAGTCTAACCATATAAGATTTATCAAAATCGGACTCTGTTTGGTCCCTCAAATCCCTACCTAAAACTCTCCAAAACTCAAGCCCTAACTCCCTCAATTTCACCGTAAGCTCCTACAAATTTCCTGCCTAATCAATGGAAAAATATCATAACTGTGTGAAATTAACCCCAAGCAACTTACCTCAGTGATTTCTCTTGATTCTCCCTTGAAAAACACTGCCCTAGCTCAAAAACCCGTTCAACAATGGAGGAAAAAGGGTAAAATTTCGGGAAGGGTTACTTATATAGGTTCTGCCCAGGGGTTTCCGCACCTGCAGACCCCTTTCTCACACCTGCATCGCCTCACCTGTGGAAATCCCATCGCAGGTGTTGTTTTTCATTAAATCTCGATTCCCGCATCTGCAACCGCACACTCGCACTTGCGGTTCCGCAGATGCAGTCAACTTTTTGCTCATGCGCCCTCATCCGCATCTGCAGATTGCTTCTCGCTTCTGCACCCATCGCACATGCGGTCCCCATTCCGCAGGTGCGGACACACTAGAAGACTGCACCAACAACATTTTTGAAACTCTAAACTTCCCGTTAACCATACGAAATCATCCTGAGCCCCTCGGGACCTTAACCAATAATTCAAACAAGTCATATATCACTACCCGGACTTAGTCAAACCTTCGGAATACCCAAAACAACACCAAATCAACCTCGAATTCAAGCCTAAGAACTTCTAAACTTCCAAAATTCGCCAATGACGCCGAAACCTATCAAACCACGTCCGAATCACCTCAAATTTTTTTCACACACATCACAAATAACACATACGAACCTACTCCAACTTCCGGAATTCCATTTCGACCCCGATACCTAATTTTCCACTGCCGACCAAAATCGCCAAAATTTTCAACTTTCGCCAATTCAAGCCTAATTCTACCACGGACCTCCAAATTACATTCCGGACACACTCCTAAGCCTAAAATCACCCAACAAAGCTAACTGAATCATGAAAATCCAAATCAGCGGTTTCTTACTCATAAGTCAACTTTCGGTTGACTTTTCTAACTTAACTTTCTAACTAAGAAACTAAATGATCATTGTATTGGTAAAAAGGAGTTTCACACGTGTAATAAATCTTAATGACTCAGCAGTCTACGTGGAGAAATGAAGACATGACAGCTGGACGGGACTCTATGAAGAGGTACGAGGCAAAGAGGCAGGGCAAATAACACCCACGGGTTAATTAGCTACGGAAGTCTCAACCTAATTGAGAAGATAAAGAGACACTGTCAAAATGTATCTGGGCAGAAGAAAGGGCAGATTCATAGATATTCAATTAGTGATCCACACGTTACACAACATTCACGCAACAGTTACGGTTACTCATTGTAACGTTACATTAATGTCATAATTAGTCATTAATTCTCAATCACTGAAAAAGGCAGACGTTATATTAGGAAATTCCCTATATAAGGGAGTAAAATATAACCTACATAGGGACATCCGAACTACTATTGAAATACACTTTACTTTTCGTACATCTCATTGATTTTTCTTATTACTTACAATCAGTCTTGCCTTGATTATCAGAAATCCGTGTTCATCCTAAAAATAGCTTTGGCCAAAGGATCTAATTCTTTGGTTAAACAAATTGGTTCTGTTACTGGGAATCTGATAATCTTTGTTTGCTTTTCAAGCGATATCTTCTGAACTATGTCAAACTCCAACGACAACAACCAGCAAAGGAATGGAACCCCAGTTCCATCGCCTTCAGGAACACCACGTGGTTCAAGGGAACAATCCCAAGAAAGATCCAATAACAACAATGATAATAATGATCAAACGGTGGAACAAGATCAGGTAAAGCAAATGATTGCAGAGTATGTGATCCAAGCTTTGTAAGAATTTGAGAGGGGATTACCGGCAGCGTTACCTGCACCACCGACACCACCCCCCCAATAATACCATCACCATGGAAAATCCTCAATCTGGGTTGGCAAACTCAGGAAGGGGAGATACTCCTAATGAATCTCTCGAAGCGAGACCAGGTATGTCTAATAACTCTGAATTACAGACTTTATTACTAACTTTGCAGAAACAGGTGAAGGAACAAAACGATCTAATCGAACAAATTTCTGGAGTACCACCTGTTATCAAAGGAATTGACGTTGATAGATATTCTCAACAACCTTGGAAACCAAGCGCAGCACCCGTACCCATTCCAAAGAAGTTTAAAATGCCTGACGTACCTAAATATGACGAGACAACCGATCCACGCAACCATGTAACTACTTTTACCACCGGAGTGAAGGGCAAAAACTTAACAAAACAAGAAATTGAGTCGGTCCTAGTTAAAAAATTTGGAGAAACACTTACCAAAGGGGCGCTAACCTGGTATTCTCTTCTCCCTGAAAACTCTATTGATTCTTGTGCTGAGCTTGCAGATTCTTTCATAAAGGCACACTCCGGTGCGCAAAAAATCGAGAAAAGGATGGAGGACATCTTTAAAATAAAACAAGGAGACACGGAACTACTTCGTGAATTTGTAGACATGTTTGAACGAGAAAGAATGCAACTACCATGGGTGCCTGATAATTGGGCAGCCATGGCATTTGCAAGTAATCTAAATGACAAAAGCTCAGAAGCCACGAGAAGACTCAAGGAAAGCTTGAGAGAATTCCCAGCTACAACGTGGAACGATGTTTATAACAGGTTTAGTACTAAACTTCGAATAGAAGAAGATACCATTGCTCGTCCGAAAGAGGAAGATTATACCAGATCCAGACATTCAGAATCAGATAGGAGGTCAGGTAAAAATAGGTACAATCCTTACTTGGGACCATCAGGACGTGAAACTCGTCAGGTTCGAAAATACCAGGTCAGATTATGGACCACCAAGCAGATATGCGGGCTCGTCCTTGACGCACCCCCTTTTTTCTCGCGCCCCCAAAAAGGACTTAGGTGCGGATATCATGTTCTTGACATTTTGGAAAAACTCCTTTGGAAGGAAGAAGTTTAAAAGAAGAGTCGCCACCTAATGATTTTATGGTGCGTTAGGGAACCTTGAGTAATTAACTCATGAACTAGTTTGCATTACCAGAGATAGGGTAAGGGCTTGAAGTTATCCCAAGGGGAAGGTGTTAGGCACCCCTCAGGATCCACAATTATGGGTCCTGGCCAAATGGTTTCGTGAATTCAGACAATGAGCAAATAACAAGCAAGGCTCATATAAGAAGGGATTTCAAATAAGTATCAGATTTTATTGAAAGTTTGGAAAATAAATTAAAAGTAAACACTTGAGAAAATGTCCTAGGTTTAAAGTAATACGAATCACATCAATGCAATACCCGGTAATCACTCCTCGAAAAGGGGCTACACGTGGTATTAGCGCACTGGTCATCATATCCATATTCTACCCTTCCCACCCCGTGAAGGTAATTAAAGCATGTGTTGGTCACAGATTCTATTATGTGCTATTATTTGTCCCGTCTTATCAGTCCTGGAGGAGATTAGGACTACTATCCTAAAGGGTAGGTACTAGGCAGAACCCCTAGGTTTAAAGGACAAATTCTAAGCGACAAATAAAACATTTAGGACTGCAAGTATAGGGGACACACAGGAGCAGATATGAGGCTCATGAATTCCTTCACAAATTAATACACATAATTAGCACGACTCAAACACAAAGAGGTCTTTGAATTTCAGAACCTAAGGCAAGATGTCTAAGTGAGAATACAATAATGGGGCAGTATGATTACTGAGTTTCAGAAGAGGTCTTTTTACCAGTTTTAGACTATGAATTCTTATCTGTAATTAGCCAAACAATGCAAAGAGATAGTTTTTCCAGTTTTAATCAGCTTAAGCCTAAGGCTTGCCTAGGCGGGTTAAAAATACTCCAATTATCCTATTTAGACTTAATCGTGGTAAAAGAGTGAGTATTTAAACTAATGTGAATGCAGTGACCTACAAACCAGGATATATAAATGCATGTAGAATGATGCAAACCTACGCATGCTTTTCTAAATGCACACAACGTTTACAGAAAACAGAATCTACTATTTTTTAGGGTAGAATTTACTTATTAACACATCTTTTTGACTCGAAACAGGAAATGCAGAAGCGTAGTTAAGTTGATGAACCTGGCACATGATTTCTAATGCAAATAGCAATATGTCCTTAACACATGAGATTGGCATAGGTAATATGAGCATGCTGAAAATGAATTCCTAAGGTAACATGATCTCTAATGCAAATATTGACGACTAATGTTTTTAACCTAAAACAGGATTTCTAGGCATGGCGATCGTGAAGATGCAGAGACAGTAACAAAACAACCATTTTTTAGTTATTTAACTACGAACAAGATTTCTAAGTGAGGCATGAGTATGTCAAAGATGCTGAGATAAACGGGCCTAAAACATGTTCTCTAATGCATGCATGGCAAGTATTCCTAAGCATGGTGACTATTGCGCACATATACAAAATAAATCCTATAGCATGGTTTCTACTCGTAATTGTACTAAGCATGCATAACCCCGCCCATTTCACTATCCAGCCCATAATCGTAATTAATTATTACAGACTAGCCTTGCACGAATTACACAAAAATAAATAAGAAGATTAAGAAGTTACTATAGAGAGCCTAACAGTAGGCCCAAATATCTAGATCCGAACATGCCATATGCCATGACCCTTGTAACCCAGGTGTGTCAGAGTTCCTAAGGATCTCAGAGGACCCCAAGCAGTGCCCACACCCAAGTACCCTAGCCAGGAATGAGTAAGTGCAGTGTGGAATGCCAACCTTGTGCGTCAGTGTTCGGTGGGTACTCAAATGGTCCCCAAGGCAGTGCTCACACGAAGGGGGCTGAACTTATAACTAAGAGTAGTGAGATGTGCCTATAGTTTAAAAGAGGGTTGAGTTTGAAAAGTAGCTTTTGAAATAACTGTTTTGAAAATAGCTTCAGAGAACAACATGCTGTTTTATGAAAACTGGTTTGAAGAAGAAAGAAACAGGACAATCAGCCACTCAGAACACACATGGTTTAGGAAGCAAACACAAACAGGGATAGGGGAACTGGGGGACAAATAAGTCAAATAGTGGAAGCAGACTTGTACACAAATAGTCCTCAGGCTAGTGCTATAGGGTTTAAACAATCACAGCCTAGTTGTCACAGAATGTTCATGCCAGGAATCTAACAGCATTAGACTAAGGGGGTGTCAGACAGAGTCACATATTAGGTTCAGGATTAGGGTTTACATAATAACTAAGTATTAGGGGGTACATGCTCATAGTGTTGGGAGTCAGGCAGATTTATGATGGAAACATAAGGGAAATGGGAATCACATAAACAAAGCAAATAACTAGCTTCAAGGCAAACAACAGAACCATAAGTAGAACCTCAATACAAACAGAAACATGTTGAGTTGGATGCTATAAACTTAAACTAGAAACATACCAGTTAGGAGTAAGAATAGAACAATAAGGTGCAGAGAAGTAGGGCAATAGGACAGTGGTATGCAGAGCAATAGAGCAGCAATAAGTTACTCAGTCTTGGCTTTCAATCGACTGAGTATCCAGAGGAACAAGAGAGAATATGCAGCGAAGCAAGTGAGAGTTCAGAGCAATATGAGCGATGTCTGTGTGTGTGTTCGTGTATCTCTTGGTGTATTATTCTAAAGAGAGTAGGGTGTTTATAATTCCGAAAACGAGTAAAGAAAATAAGGTAAGGAGTAACTAGTCTAACATAATTATGGAAATAATAACGAATCAGTATCACTTAAAGGCCTGGACTCCCTTTAATTAGGAGTAAAGTTCAAACGGGCCAATCAGAGTTAAATCAGGGAAAGGAATCAAGTAGAGTGATTTTACTATAATAAGGGTAGTAAAAGCATGGAGTATGTAATAAAGACCAGGTTCATAACACATAATTAAGGAAAGTAAAATTGATAGCATATTCACAAAGCAAAGTACGAGTTTAATTCTAAAAATTAGTCGAGGGAATCTCGATTGTAATTGAAATCACAGGGAATCAAGCATAATCAAGGAAAGTATCACACGATCAAGGGAAACAAATTCGAAAAATCAGTATAGAACATACAAAATCATAGGTTCGAAGAAAACATCACAACTATGCAAAGAGATACACAGAGTCAGTAGAGGGTATTAGATGAACAACCCTCGAATCAATAATCAGATCTATTAAACAATAATTAGCATCAGAGTTCAGAGAAACTCTAAGCGAGAGGGATAGTAGAGATTCAGAAACCCCAACCATGAATTAGAGTAAGAAGCACAGAGCACATAGAGAGTCTAGAAGAAGTATATAGATTGTCCAAACATAGCAAATAAGACGAACTAAAATCCTTACAAAATTGGGGGTTTTCAGTAAGAAGCTTTGAATCAAACGTATTAACAGAGAAAAGCATAGAATAATCATTAAAGAAGAAGTAAAAGAAAAATCGATTTTTGAAAGGGGTTTGTGAAACCCTAATTTTAAAATTGAAAGATCGTTTAAAGATGAAAGTTTTCAGAGAAAAACATAGAAAAGAGCTTCGTAATACTATAGATCTAAAGTAGAACTAGAATAAATCGAAAGACATAGGGTTAGGGTTTCGTGGAACCCAGAGAAGTAGGAAGAACCTCAAAGACGGCACCGGCCTAAGCCGGAACAGGTCGTAATCCTTACTCAAACGGCCGGGGAGGCCGGAAAGTGGCATGGGACCATGGGAGATGATTTGGACCGCTCGAGGTTCGCCTGAGAGCCCCTGAGTATCACTGGACCGGTGCAAGGTGGACAAATAGCCATGAGACGATGAGGAGCCATGGTTTCTGGTGAGAGAACAGCCGGAGAAGATGACCGGACTCCATCGGAGGAGAGAAGCCAAAGGAGGCTTCTAGAGAGAACTAGAGAGTAACAAAGAGAGATAGAGAGAGAATGAGTGTTGAGAGAATGAGGGGTCGGAGGGGGTAGTGATTGGGTTTAATTATGGTAACATTGACCTGGACCGTTGATCTCATTTGATCAACGGTTCATATCAGATATGTGGCTGGGCCGGGTATGAACGGGTTTTGGGCTGGGTTGGTTAGGTATTAAAGGCTCAGGTGGGTTGGGTTTAAAACTAGTTATAATTTAAATAAAATGTGGCAAACGTTAAATGCCCAATTAAATAAGATAATTAATTAATAAAATAGCTAATAATTGTGTAAAAAATGAAATTGAGACCAAATAAATGAAATTAAGGCGATTGACTAATATATAAAAAATATAAATGATCATTAATTGATTTTAAAATGGTATAAATGTACATTTGTGCTATAATCGCAAAAATTGCTAAAATTAACTAAATAATGCCAATATTGGCTAATTTGTGAAATAATAAAATCCTAAGGGAATTAAATAGGATATAAATAACATGTTGAGAAAGAAAATGATTTGAAATTATATCATTTATGAATAATTATGGAATATAAAGTGTTAAATAAACAGGAAAATAATTTAATAAAAATACAAAAAACTGTGAGAAAATACCAGTTACTGTGAAGAGTGATTTTGAAAGTATATATACAAGTTTGAAGAATAATTTGAGGAAAAATTACGTATCAACAGTCCTCATCTAGATCCAGAAGGGATCAAGATCAACGACCCAGAGGTAATGCGCGAATTGGGGATCATACCTTTAATGTAAGTACCTCCGAACTAATTTCAGTGTTAGGAAATTTGGGTGATAAGGTTCGATGGCCCAAAAAGATGAGGTCGAATCCGAATAAGAGGAACTCATATCTCTGGTGTGAATTCCATAATGATCATGGACACAGAACTGCAGATTGCAGATTTTTGCAAGGTGAGATAGAACAATTATTGAAACAGGGCTATTTGACAGAATTGTTCAGTGAAAAAGGTTACAAGGCCAATTTTCGCACTATTAACACTACACGGCTGTAGCCACACACAAGCCACTCAGCTTACTTTTTCTGCTCACTGTTTTAGACTTAGTTGAATTTCAGACTTAAGAAACGTAAGCACACACACATATAGGGGTAAAACACCCAACCTTTATTATTCTCGCAGAATTACAAAAGACTCTTGTTGGAAAAGCTTACAAAAACACCTCATGCCTTAGACCAACGAATTTACACACATATATAGGGCTGCCATAGGCAGATTTACAAAGGGGCAGTTATGGGCAGTTAAAAAAATGTGCCATGCACATGCGTGTCCTAAGAATAAGCCAACTACCTAGTTTGAATTCAAATTCAAACTCTTCCCACGAAATTGTCTTATCTTCAGCAACTTAGCCAACTGCTCATGTGCCAAGCACATGAGTTTAACTTCCACAGCACATGCCTTGCACACTTCTTCAGTTACATGCCTTGCACACTTGTTTTCCAGCTTTTTGCCCACACTTAGCTTCCTGCCTTGCCTTGTCTTTTGGACCATGCCTCGCCCATAAGCTTGTGACCATGTCTTAGCCACGAACTTAGTCGTCCCACTGATCCGCACGCATGCCTTAGCCAAGTGCCATGCGCCTTCTTTGCCTTAGCCGTTGCCCACGATCAAGGTTGCCTTGCCATCGCCCGAGGTACCTTGCCTAGCTGACTTGTCTAAGTCCATCTACTAACTTAGACACACATCCAACTCCGAACATTGCTTGCCAACACCTATGTCAAGGGGCAATGTACAAGCCCTTGACATAGAATCTGCCCGGCATCCGTCATGGCTCAATATTAGGAGCCCCCAAAACCTCCATCTCAAAAAGAACCGTCAACGTGATAGATGGAGGTGAAGAAGTAAACAGAGTGGTCTACAAAACAACCACGAAGTTCACAATTACACACAGAAAACGGGTTCGTGAAAATCTGGAAGCAGACGATATAACCTTCGATAATGCAGATATCGGCGGATTAATGCTTCCTCACAACGATGCTCTGGTAATATCTTTACTTATTCATGACACTAACGTAAAAAGAGTGTTGATTGATCCAGGTAGTTCAGTCAATATCATTTTGCTAAGAGTCGTGGAAGAAATGCTATTGGGGAATTAAGTAATCCCAAGGGCACGAGCCATATCAAGGTTTGATAACTCTACGGTTATAACAAAAGGAGAAATTGAACTTAGCACTTATGCTGAGGGAGTGATCAAAAGTACCAGGTTTCAAGTCATCGATACTGACATGGCTTATACGTAATCGTGGGAAGGCCATAGATCCACGACATGAAATCAATACCCTCCACCTTGCATCAGGTAATTAAATTCCCCTCTGAATGGGGGATTCATCAAATTAGAGGCGATCAACAACCGCGAGAAATATAAATTATGTGGTACACTACAACAAAAAAATAGAGGAGAAAGAATAAAGGGATAAGGAAATCTCCCAAGCAGGTGACACTGCTGATCACGCTCAACTATGTCTTATAAAATACTAAGCGAGCGTTGCAAATATAATCCGAGGTATTATGCCCAGAGTCGATCCCACAGGGAATT
>ML308103.1:0-12815 GCA_005239505.1 Nicotiana paniculata
GTAAGAAAATTGTAGATAAGTTGTAGATACATTGTGTAATATATACTTAGTTGTATGAAATTTGTTTTTACTAGTATAAATCAAATAAAAAATATACAAAAGACATATTGTATAAATTTTATACGAAATTTGTATTTACGGTGTATGTTATTGTAGTTATATTTAACTTGATAGAAATAATGTGTAAAAGTTGTAGATAAATTGTATAATATATAATTAGTTGTACAAAATTTTTTATATTTACTATGTATAAATCAGATACAAAATATACAAAAGAAAAATTGTATAAATTTTGTATTTAAGTTGTATGTTATTGTAGTTGTATTTAACTGGGTAAAAATAATGTGTGAAAGTTGTAGATAAGTTGTATAATATATAATTAGTTGTATGAAATTTATTTTTATTGTGTATAAATCAAATACAAAATATACAAAAGACATATTGCATAAAAAAAATTTAAAAATTATATTTAAGGGGTATGATATTGTAGTTTTAACTGGGTAGAAATAATGTATGAAAGTTATAGATATGTTGTAGAAATAATGTATCAAAGGCAAAATTAGCATTTTCTAAACTTTTCATATAAAAGCTTTTCGGATATACGCCCAGACTGCGCACGCAAAATGAGGTGATATAAAAAGTTTTGACTTATAAAATGAGAGATGAATTTTTGGTTTATCACATTCTCCACCTCTAAAACAAACGTTCATCCTCGAACAGACATAGAAAGTACCTGAATCGGGGAAAAGGAGGGGATACCAGCTCCGCATATTGGATTCGGATTCCCAGGTAGTTGCCTCGGCAGGCTGACCTCTCCACTGGACACGAACTGAAGGATAACTCTTTGATCTCAACTGACGAACCTGCCAGTCTAATATGGCTACCGGCTCCTCTTCATAGGTCAAATCCTTGACAACTGGACACTGCTGAAGTCTAACATATGGGCTAGATCGCTGTGATACTTCCGAAGCATAGACACATGAAACACTGGATGCACAACTGATACATTCGGTGGCAACTCAAGTATGTAACCCACATCTCCCACTCTATCAAGGATCTCAAAAGGACCGATGTACCTAGGGCTTAGATTGCCTTATTCCCAAATCTCATCACTCCCTTCATGTCAGACACCCGAAGCAACACCCTCTCTCCCACTATGAATGACACATCACGAACTCTACGGATGGCATAACTCTTTTGCCTGGACTGAGCTGTACGAAGTCTATCCTGAATGATCTTAACCTTATCCAAGGCATCCTACACTAAGTCTTTACCCAACAACCCAGCCTCTCCTGGCTCAAACCACCCAACCGTCGACCGACACCGCCTACCATATAACGCCTCATAGGGAGCCATCTAGATGCTCGACTGATAGCTGTTGTTGTAGGAGAACTCAGCCAATGGCAAGAACTGATCCCAAGGACCTCCAAAGTCAATGAAAAAGGCTCGAAGCATATCCTCAAAAATCTGAATAGTGCGCTCGGACTGTCCGTCCGTCTGAGGATGAAATGTTGTGCTCAACTCAACCTGCGTGCCCAACTCATGCTGAATTTCCCTCTAGAAATGCGAGGTAAAATACGTACCTTAGTCAAAAATAATAGACACGTGCACACCAAGATATATATGCCACAATATCCTTCTTCATCCTCCTCAACCAATAATGTTGCCGCAAATCCTGATACATCTTTGCAGCGCCCAGCTGAATGGAGTACCAGGAACTGGGCCCCCTCTAATATCAACTAATGGAGTCTATCCACATTGGGCATACAAATACGACCCTGCATCCGTAAAACCCCATTATCACCAACTGTAACCTTCTTGGCACCACCGTGCCGCACCGTGTCCCTAAGGACACACAAATGAGGATCATCATACTGCCAATCTAGAATACGATCAAATAATGAAGAACGAGCAACTTTATAAGCTAGAACACGACCGGGCTCATAAATATCCAATCTCTTGAACCGATTGGCTAAGGCCTGAACAACCAAAGCAAGTTGTCTCTCCCCGACCGGAATATATGCAAGACTACCCATACTGGCTGACTTCCTACTCAAAGCATCGGCCACCACATTGTCCTTCCCCGGATGATATAACATAGTGATGTCATAGTCATTCAACAGCTCCAACCATCTCCTCTGCGTCAAATTCAACTTTTTCTTCTTGAACAAATATTGCAATGGTCCGTGAACACCTCACATGACACGCCATACATATAATGCCTCCAAATATTCAGCGCGTGGACAATGGCTGCTAACTCCAAGTCATGAACTTGATAATTCTTCTCGTGGATCTTCAACTGACGTGAAGCATTTGAAATGACCTTTCCATCCTTCATCAACACTGCACCAAGTCCAACCCGAGATGCATCACAATACACAGTATATGGCCCTGAACCTGTGGGAAAAACCTACACCGGCGTCGTAATCAAAGCTGTCTTGAGCTTCTAGAAATTCGCCTCACACTCCTCTAACCACAGGAACTGGGCACCCTTCTGAGTCAACCTGGTCATTGGGACTACAATAGACGAAAAACCCTCCACAAACCGATGGTAATATCCCACCAAACCCAAGAAACTCCGAAACTTTGTACCTGATGTGGGTCTAGGCCAATCCTTGACCGGTTAAATCTTCTTAAGATCCACCTGAATACCCTCCGTTGATACAACATGACCTAGGAATGCAACTAAACTCACCCAACTGATCCGAATACTCCATGTGGGAACCACGACCATCTGGATCACTGCGAGAAACCTTATGTGCTTACTGAAACGGCCTAGGAGGATGGCCCCTACCAAAAGAATCCCTGTCTCCAAATGAGACACCACTGAACTGGCCAAAATAACAAGGCCTCTTGTCAGACCCCTGACCACTCCCCTGTGATAGAACCCTCTCGATTCGTCTGGCCACATTGGCTGCATCCTGAAAGGAAATATCACTCCCTACCTCTCTAGCCATCTGCAATCTGATCGGCTGAGCTAGTCCCTCAATAAACCTCCTCACCCTCTCTCGGTCGGGGGGAAGTATCATAATAGCATGACGGGCCAAGGTATTGAATCTGGTCTCATACTGAATGACGGTCATACAACCCTGCTGGAGACGCTCAAACTCCTCTGATAATCCTCTCTCTGAGTGATAGGGAGAAACTTCTCCGGAAACAAATCGGAGAACTAGGCCCTAGTCAAAAGCGGTGATCCAGCTGGTCTGGCCAAACAATAATCTCTCCACCAGGTCTTGGCGGGACCTGATAGACGAAAAGTAGCAAAGTCAACCCCATTGGTCTCGTGACACCTATCCAAATAGCCTGGGGGTCCTATGAAGATGCTCCGCTATAAGTAGTGGTAAACAACTTGGTGAACCGGTCCAACCTCCACAAAGCATCAACAGACATAGTTGCTCCATCACCGGTTTGAACCACAATACCCGGCTGCACTACCCCAATTGTCTGAGGTGCTGGAGTATGGAACTGAGAAGCCAACTGCTCCAGAGTGCGAGTAACTGGAGTCCGGGCTCCTCCCCCAGCTTGAGAGACGGCGTGCTATAGGAAGTAAACCTGCCTGAGCAACGCTCTCCATGTCATGACCCAAATTTCCTCTGTTAGGTATCGTGATGGCACCTAGTCTTAGGGACTAGGTAAGCCTAGAATTTACTAAATAAAAAATAAATAAAGGAAAACTAACAGTCTTGATATAGAATCTCAACAGAATGTGCAAACTATTCCAAAATCAGTAGTACAAATCATAAGCTCTACGAAATCTTCTACAACTCCTAAGTACAACTGTTCGTAAATAGATACAACAGTGTATGAATAATAAATACAAAGAAGATGACTCCGACGCCTGCGAACGCAACAGCAGGTTACCTTGAGTCTCCTCGACAATCATCCACACAGCTACTACAATATATACCTGGATCTGCATACAAAAATGTGCAGAAGTGCAGTATGAGCACACCCCAGCGGTGCCCAGTATGTAACAAGACTAATCTCGGTGGAGTAGTGACGAGGACTAGTCAAGGATCCAATGGTAAACAAATATGATCTTGCTACTCTTGACTCAGGCAGGATCGATTCTAGTGCACCAGATGCTTCATAAATCAAGGGAGGAGTTCAGACTCCCACCATCTACACTCAAGAGTATCAAGACGATATTGGTTAGGTTCCAGTTGTTATGACAGCACGACATCTGGTTTTAGTTCAGCCATGGTCAGGGTAGCAACATCGGAGGGAGAATACCTTAGAATTGAGGGGTACTAGAAGTACCACCCTTCTATATTTCAGTGGATTGGCGGTAGATAATGCCCAGGGTTTCCTAGAGGAGTGTCACTATATTCTTCGTACTTCGGGTATTGTGGAGATGAGCAAGATTGCTTTTGTCACATCTCATGTTCAGAGTAGTGGGTTGGTCAGTGGTGGCGGCATATGAGTTGGGGTCACCTGACCAAGTTAGCTTCACTAGCATGGATTCAGTTTTCGGAGATGCCTTGAGGGAGGTTGCGCCTCAGTTCCTTCGGGATGTACGGCACGCAGAGTTTGAGCAGTTGCGTCAGGGCGCTGTGTCACTATAGGAGCATGCCGTTAGATTCAGTGGGTGGGCCAGACATGCACTTCTCTTGGTTGCTTCAGGTAGGAGATGACTCCGTAGAGTCATTTTGGAGATTCAGACATGATATTTGGTTTAGCGGGACTCGAGAGTTAGAGTAGGATGCCTCGATTCAGCAGGTAGTAGGGATCGCTCGCCGGTTAGAGCGCATGTGGGACCGAGAGTGAGAGGGCAGACAAGATCAGGGAGAGAGTTCAGGGAGGCAATGAGGCCTCATAGATCGAGTCCGTATTATGGAGGCAAGGCACGACACGGTAGAAGTTTTGTGGGTCAACCAGTTCAGTTTGCATTACCATCTTTGCATGGGATTTCAGGTAATCATGGGTCTCAGAGGATTCATATCGTGTGTTTTTCCATAGCCATGTCAGCAGCGAGATTGTTTTCAGTGTGGAGATGTTAGCCATAGGGTGAGAGATTGTCCCAAGATTCAGGTAGGTGTGTGGTAGCAGGGTATTCAGGTGAGTAGGGGCGCCTAAGAGGGGGAGGCCCGACCCGTTGATGTGTTGCATATGATAGGCCGGAGGTCGATGTGCCACATATTATCACAGGTATGTTTTGATGTATTACAGATGGGCACCGATTGTATTTCATTATAGTTTTGCTGGTCGGGACGAGTCCCCTTAATTGTTGTTTCATTTATTAGTGAGTTCCATGTTCTGCACCCCATTGTGTGTTTGCTCCTGATGGGAGATTGTATGAGTGGTAGCCCGTGTCTATAGTTGGTTATTTCATTCTTGATAGTGGTGAGACTAGAAGTGAGTCCTTGTTGTTCTTCGTGGTAAGCTTTATGTGATTTCCCTAAATACTCTCTTACGAGTTGTGATTTGATATTCCATCGAGATGTGAGATCAGCTAGCATTATGATTTTATCAACTGAGATGAATTAGTGGAGGAATTTCAATTGGTATGATATATTTTCGGTATGTGATTCAGAGTTGAGGGCGAGGTCCTCGTGATATTTGTGATTCGATATGTTTGGACCGGGCTGAGTACCGCAATGGAAATTTTATCAGGATGGTATCCTTGTGATTTGTTCATATGCTTTGCTTCTTCCTTGTTATATTGCTTTTGGTAAGTCGGTATTGATAGATAGGTGTGCCTATAGGCTTGTTTGATAGTTCCTTTATATGTTTCCATTTTCTTATTCAGTCATTTCGTTATTTGTTTTCTTTAGTTTAGTTTGCGGGATGTGTGCCCGGTGGTGTCAGTTGTGGCTGGTGACTCGGGTGTTTAATAATGAAGACTTCGTGTTCATTGCATCATTATCGGTGTTATGGGGTTTGGGAACAGAGTTCTTTCAGATGTGGGGCTAATTGCCAATGTCGAGTTGATTTTGGGTAGCTATTGTGATCAAAAGTTTTATATGAGCCTATATGTGATGTGCTATTTTGTGTGGCCGTGCCCAGTGGGTGTAGTCATGAGTTGATGCAACTGATTGAGACTAATGCCGGATATGGATTTAGAATCGGGTCTTTTGTAAATGAGTAGAGGGTGAGAAGTTGAGGTAGGAGGCTTATCAGGAGTGATGTGAGGGCTATATTGCAGTTGTGATTGTTTCATTAGGCTTTCGTGGATTTGGGTGACGTGGGATCACCCGCGGGTATGTGTTAGAAGTGTACAATCAATGATTGGATGAGTTCAAGGTGAATCCTGGCACGTTCGAGGACGAACATTTGTTTAAGAGGGGGAGGATGTGATGACCCAAAAGGTCATCCCGTATTTTTTCTAGCTAATTCTATGTTTCGAAGTTGTGAGAAACTCCTTCTATCTCACCTTGATTTGCGTGCGTAGCCCGGACGTGTAGCCGGGAAGCCTTTATGTGAAAAACTGATAAAAATGATAATTTTTGTGTTAGAATTTGAACAAAGTTGACTTCGGTCAACGTTTTTCGTAAACGGACCCAGGACCCGTGATCAGTCCCGGAGGGTCTGTAGGAAAATATGGGACTTGGGCATATGCCCAAAATCAAATTCCGAGGTCCCAAGTCCGAGAAATAAATTTTTTAAAGAAAATTGTTTTCAGAAAAAATTAAAGGTTTTAGAAAATGAAATTTGAGGTGAAACCTATGATATCGGGCTCGTATCATGGTTCCGGAGCCCGGTAAAGGTTCACTATGTCTTATATGTGCTATATGTGAAATTTGGTAAGAAACGGACTTAGTTTGACGTGATTCGTTCCTTAAATGCAAATATTGATGTTTAAAGAAATTTTGAGAAATTCCATTGAGCTTGAGGTTTAATTCGATGCTTATGATGTTATTTTAGTGATTTGATTACTCGAATAAGTCTGTAGGATGTTTTTAAGGTTGTGTGTAGATTTGGTTTTGAGCCCCGAGGGCTCGGGTGTGTCTCGGATAGGGTTCAGGTCAATTTTCTATCATTTTCCTCTGCTGTTTCTGCTCTCTGGTGTCCCCTTCTATGCGATCTCATAGAAAAATCGGTGATCGCATAGTGTAAAATGGACCAACTTAGTTTCCTTAATCGCGATCACACGAAGGATAATGTTGTCCCATGTCGGGATGTGGTGATTTATGGGTCATATTGTTGGTTTTTCCTTGCTAAACTGTTGTTCTTGATATTGTTTGGGTGAGGAAGAGTGTAAAGAACGAAGGGTGATGCCGTGTATTGTGAGGATGAGAGTAATAAAGCACGAAGGGTGATGCCGTGCCATGTTATGAAATTGAAGCACAAAGGATAATGTCGTGCCATATTATGATATTGAAGCACGAAGGATAATGTCATCCCATGTTATGATATTAAAGCATGAAGGATAATGTCATGCCGTGTTATGATATTAAAGCACGAAGAGTGATGCCATGCCATGTTATGAGAGTAAAATCACGAAGGGTGATGTCGTGCACTTGTTTTGGTGAGAATGAGAGTAAAGCACGAAGGGTGATGCCGTGCACTTGTTTTGGTGAGAATGAGAGTAAANATTCGCAGTTTAAAAGAAACTATGTTTTACGTAATTCTCTCTATTAATTATACTTATATCTACTTTTGGAGAAAGTATGTTTTCAAAGTAAACTCTTCCATACTAAAATGATTTTTATTTGAAAAAGTTTTTCATATGAACTGTTGTTTAAAGATTTCTACCAGTTATGGCTTTTAATGACTAAGGCCCACTGTGAACAAACCGATGCGGAGTTGAGTTATCGGTGTCCTCTATTGTATTGTGTTTCCTTTCGATTCGGCTTGTTTTGCTGTCCATCTTTCTGCGTATTTTCGTGATGTTTCAGGATTGATTTCTATAATTTCCTTCCGCTTTATATTGTCATTGTGGTGGATTAGCCTGAGAAGTCTTAGATAGATGTAACGTTCGATCATTTCTATATTCATGTTATTTGTTTTGTAGACCAGTGGTGTCTTGACTAGTCCTCGTCACTACTCCATCGAGGTTACTCTTGATACTTACTGGGCACCGCTGTGGTGTACTCATACAACACTTCTGCACTTTTTTGTGTGCATATCCAGGTATATATTGTAGTAGTTGTGTGGATGATTGCCGAGGAGACTCAAGGTAACCTGTTACTAGGTTCGCATGCGTCAGAGTCACCTTATTTGTATATATTATTCATACAATGTTCTATCTATTTCCAAACAGTTGTACTTAGAAGTTGTAGAAGATTCGTAGAGCTTATGATTTGTACTACCGGTTTTGGGAAAGTTTGCACATTCTGTTGAGATTCTATATCACGACTCTTAGTTTTCCTTTATTTATTTTTTTATTCAGTAACTACTAGGCTTACCTAGTCCCTAAGACTAGGTTCCATCATGATACCCAACAGAGGGAATTTTGGTCGTGACATGGAGCGTTGCTCAGGCAGGTTTACTTCCTACAGCACCAGCCGTCTCTCAGGCTGGGGGAGGAGCCCAGACTCCAGTTACTTGCACTCCGGAGCAGTTGGCTTCTCAGTTCCAGACTCTAGCACCTCGAAAAGTTAGGGAAGTTCAGCCGGATATTGTGGTTCAGACCGGTGATGGAGCAGCTATGTCTGCTGATGCTTTGTGGAGGTTGGACTGGTTCACCAAGTTGTTTACCACTACTTATAGCGGAGCATATTCATAGGACCCCCAGGACTATCTGGATAGTTGTCACGAGATCCTATGGAACATGGGGATAATGGAGACCAATGGGGTTGACTTTTCTACTTTTCGTCTATCAGGTCCCGCCAAGACCTGGTGGAGAGATTATTGTTTGGCCAGACCAGCTGGATCACCTCCTTTGACTAGGGCCCAGATCTCCGATTTGTTTCTGGAGAAGTTTCTCCCTAACACTTAGAGAAAGGATTATTAGAGGCAGTTTGAGTGTCTCCAGCAGGGTTCTATGACAGTCATTCAGTATGAGACCATATTCATTACCTTGTCCCGTCATGCTATTATGATTCTTCCCCCCGAGCAAGAGAGGGTGAGGAGGTTTATTGAGGGACTAGCTCATCCGGTCACATTGCAGATGGCTAGAGAGGCAGGGAGTGATATTTCCTTTCAGGATGCAGCCAATGTGGCTAGACGAATCGAGAAGGTTCTATCACTGGGGAGTGGTCAGGGGTCTGACAAGAAGCCTCGTCATTTTGTCCAGCTCAGTAGTGTCTCATCTGGAGGCAGAGATTCTTTTGGTAAGGGCCATCCTCCTAGGCCGTTTCAGTAAGCACATCAGGTTTCTTGCAGTGCTCCAGATGGCCGTGGTTCCCACATGCAGTATTCTGATCAGTTGCCCTACAGTGCACCACAAGCTCATATCAGTGCACCGCCGCTCTAGAGTTTTCAGGGTGGTTACTCAGGTCGTTAGGGTCAGTCTCAGGGCCAGCAGTCTCAGCAGTAGAGATCTTGTTATACTTGTGGTGGTCCGGGGCACATTGCTAGATTTTTCCCTCGAGCCTCAAGCAGTTCTCAGCACTAGGGTTTTCGTGCCATGGTTCCCGCACCAGGTGTTCCACCACCCGCTCAGTCAGCCAGAGATGGAGGTCAGGCAGTTAGAGGTGGAGGCCAGGATATTAGAGGTAGAGGTCAGTTAGCAGGAGGCCGTCCCAGGGATGTAGTTCAGATTGGTGGGGCCCAGCCCCGATGTTATATTATTCCAGCCACACCTGAGGCTGAGGCTTCCGATGCGGTTGTCACAGGTATGGTTTCAGTTTGCAGCAGAGATGCTTTGATTTTATTTGATCCAGGGTCCACATATTCCTATGTGTCATATTATGTCATCTTATTTTGCTCTTTATTTGGTTATGCCTCGTGATTCTCTGAGTACTCCTATATATGTGTCTACACCGGTGGGTGATTCTATTATGGTAGATCGTGTCTACCGTTCGTGTGTAGTGGTTATTGGTGGTCTTGAGAGCAGTGTAGACCTTCAACTCCTTGATGTGGTAGATTTTGATGTTATTTTGAGGATGGATTGGATGTCACCTTATCATGCCATACCGGACTTTCATGCCAAGACCGTGAGCTTAGCATTGCCGGGGTTGCCTCGGCTGGAGTGAATAGGGACTCCTGGTCATTCTTCCAGTAGGGTTTTCTTCAGCATATGGTCGAGAAAGGGTGTTTGGCCTATTTGGCCTATATTTGTGATTCTAGTGCCGAGGTTCCTTCTATGGAGTTTGTGCCCATTGTCCGTGAGTTTCCAGAGGTGTTTCCTGCAGACCTACCAGGTATGCCTCCCGACATGGATATTGACTTTTGCATTGATTTGGCTCCGGGCACTCAGCACATTTCTATTCCGCCATATTGTATGGCCCCGCCAGAGTTGAAGAAGTTGAAAGAACAGTTGCAGGATTTGCTTGATAAAGGCTTTATTAGGCCTAGTGTCTCGCCTTGGGGTGCACCGGTGTTGTTTGTGAAGAAGAAGGATAAGTCGATGAGGATGTGCATAGATTATTGGCAGTTGAACAAGGTTACCATCAAGAATAAGTATCTATTGCCGAGGATTGACGGTTTTGTTTGATCAGCTCCAGTGTGCCAAGTTATTTTCGAAGACTGATTTGAAATTTGGCTACCATCAATTGAGGATTAGGGCATCCGATTTCCCTCATACAGCTTTTCGCTCTCGGTACAGGAATTATGAGTTCTTAGTGATGTCATTCGGGTTGACAAATGCCCCAGTAGCTTTTAAGGACTTGATGAACCGAGTGTTCAGGCCTTATTTGGATTCCTTTGTGATTGTCTTCATTGATGATATTGTGATTTATTCCCGCAGTCGGGAGGAGCAAGGCAATCACCTTCGAGTCGTTCTCCAGATTCTGAAGGACAACCAGCTATATGCCAAGTTTTCGAAATGTGAATTTTTATTGACTTCAGTTGCATTCTTGGGTCATGTTGTATCAGCGGAGGGTATTCAGGTGGATCTTAAGAAGATTTCAGCAGTCAAGGATTGGCCTAGACCTACATCAGGTACAAAGTTCCGGAGTTTCTTGGGTTTGGCGGGCAATTACCGTTGGTTTATGGAGGGGTTTTCGTCTATTGTGGTCCCGATGACCAGGTTGTCTCAGAAGGGTTCCTAGTTCCGGTGGTCAGAAGAGTGTGAGGTGAGCTTCTAGAAGCTTAAGACAATTTTGATTACGGCACCGGTGTTGGTTTTTCCCACAGCATCAGGGCCATATACTGTGTATTGTGATACATCTCGGGTTGGACTTGGTGCAGTGTTGATGAAGGATGGAAAGGTCATTTCATATGCTTCGCGTCAGTTGAAGATCCACGAGAAGAATTATCCAGTTCATGACTTGGAGTTAGCAGCCATTGTCAACGCGCTGAAGATTTGGAGGCATTATCTGTATGGCGTGTCATGTGAGGTGTTCACAGACCGAAAGAGTTTGCAATATTTATTCAAGCAGAAATAGTTGAATTTGAGGCAGAGGAGATGGTTGGAGTTGTTGAAAGACTATGACATCACCATCTTATATCATTCGTGGAAGGCCAATGTGCTGATCGATGCTTTGAGTAGGAAGTCAGCCAGTATGGGTAGTCTTGCATATATTTCGGTCGGGGAGAGAACGCTCGCTTTGGTTGTTCAGGCTTTAGCCAATCGGTTCATGAGATTGGATGTTTCTTAGCACGGCCGTGTTCTAGCTATATACAATTGCTCGTTCTTCATTATTTGATCGTATTCGAGATCGGCAGTATGATGATCCTCATTTATGTGTCCTTAGGGACACTGTGCGGTACGGTGGTGCCAAGAAGGTTACAGTTGGTGATTATGGGGTTTTACGAATGTAGGGTCGTATTTGTGTGCGCAATGTGGATACACTTCGTTAGTTGATATTAGAGAAGGCCCATAGTTCCCGGTACTCCATTTATCTGGGCGCCGCAAAGATGAATCAGGTTTTGTGACAACATTATTGGTGGAGGAGGATGAAGAAGGATATTGTGGCATATGTTGCTTGGTGCTTGAATTGTCAGCATGTAAAGTACGAGCATCAAAGGCCTGGTGGATTGCTTCAGCAGATTGATATTCCTGAGTGGAAGTGGAAGCGTATCACCATGGATTTCATTGTTGGGCTCCCACGGACTCTGAGGAAGTTAGATGCAGTATTGGTTATTTTGGATAGGCTGACCAAGTCAGCACATTTCATCCCTGTGACAATTTCCTATTCTTCGGAGAGATTGGCAGAGATCTACATTAGGGAGATTGTTTGTCTTCATGGTGTGCCCGTGTCTATTATTTTTGGCCGAGGTACGCAGTTTACCTCGCATTTCTGGAGGGCAATTCAGCATGAGTTGGGCACGAGGGTTGAGTTGAGCACAACATTTCATCCTCAGACGGACAGACAGTCCGAGCGCACTATTCAAATTTTTGAGGATATGCTTCGAGCCTTTGTCGTTGACTTTGGAGGTTCTTCGGATCAATTCTTGCCATTGGCTGAGTTCGCCTACAACAATAGCTATCAGTCGAGCATCCAGATGGTCCCTATGAGGCATTATATGGTAAGCGTTGTCGGTCGCCGGTTGGGTGGTTTAAGCAAGGAGAGACTCGATTGTTGGGTACAAACATAGTGTAGGATGCCTTGGATAAGGTTAAGATCATTCAGGATAGACTTCGTACAGCACAGTCCAGGCAGAAAAGTTATGCCGACCGTAGAGTTCATGATGTGGCACTCATGGTCGGAGAGGGGGTGTTGCTTCGGGTGTCTCCCATGAAGGGCGTGATGAGATTTGGGAACAAGGGCAAGCTAAGCCCTAGGTACATCGGTCCTTTTGAGATCCTTGATAGAGTGGGAGAGGTG
>ML308106.1:0-57873 GCA_005239505.1 Nicotiana paniculata
GCACGAAGGTTGATGTCGTGCCATGATTTATATTTAAAAGCACGAAGGTTGATGTCGTGCCATCATTTACATTGCCATACATGATACATTGCATAGTGAGGAAGAGAGTAAAAGCACGAAGGGTCATGTCGTGCCATGATTCATCTTATCTTACATTGTACATTGCATTGTGAGGAAGAGAGTAAAAGCACGAAGGATGATGTCGTGCCATGATTCATGTTATCTTACATCGTACATTGCATTGTGAGGAAGAGAGTAAAAGAACGAAGGGTGATGCCGTGCCATTTATTACATTTCTGGCTTTATATTTGTTTCATTAGCATATTTCTGATAAATTGTCTTCTTGTTTGTTCCTATGTACTTAATTAACTGCTCTATTTCACTTGTTACCCCCTTTGTCTGCTCCCGTATCCCCCTACGTATCTGTTTATCTTTTGTTTCATTTTCCACGATATATGTTATAGAATAGGACATGTTAACGTTTGTTGTCAAGTCTAGCCTCGTCACTACTTCGGCCGAGGTTAGGCTCGGCACTTACTCAGTACACGGGGTCGGTTGTATTGATGCTACACTGCACATCTTATTGTTGTGCAGATCCTGCACTCGGACCCAGTGGACAACGTTGAGGGAGTCACCTTCATTCCACTCCAGAGGCTTCAAGGTATACCGCTGTTGTTGTTGGGCCTTGGAGTCTCTCCTATCCCTAGTTCCTGTATTTCTATCTTGTCTTTCCTCTAGTTCTCAGAGACAGTCATGTAATTCCTTTCAGACTTTGTATTTAGCACTCCTATAGATAGTTCGTGAGTTTGTGACTCTAGGTTTTGGGGAATAATTGCGACGTTGTATTATGTTATCTTTACTTAGTTTTGAAACTTTATCTATTTCCGCTGTTAAGAATGGTGAATTGTTTTTAGCTTATTCTGTTAGTTCGGGGTGTTATCGTGTTAGTTCAACTGCATACGTTGGCTTGTCTAGCGGGTTCAACGTTAGACGCCATCACGGTCGAAGGTGGGATTTCAGGCATATAAGAGGGTGTTGAATCAACAGAAAGATGATACAATGTAGGATGCATCGCAAGAAAATGATGATCAACCAAAAGATATTGGGGAGAAAAGAAGAAAAGGTCCATGTAATTTTTGTTGTGATAGAGATTGTATTGAATGCAAAGGAAAGTCAAATAATATTCAAATTGATCTTTCAAAAATTCATGCGATTAATAAAAAGGATGATTTCGTTGTAAGGGATACCAGTCCAAAAGAGGTTGGTATTTCACAAGAAAAATTATTTGATGACATTGAAGATGAACCGAGTAATGAAAGAAGCAAAATGGTTCATCAAGAGAAAATTTCTGATAATCTACGCAAGATTGAGGCAGAAATAACTTGGGATCTAGAATCACAACAGCGTACGATTATAGATATTGAAGATGCAATCAATTTCGTGCCATTGTTCGAGATTGCATGTTTCAAGCAAGAGGGAATGTTTATTGGTGGCATTATTCTACATCCAATAGAATGGAAAATTGGAGTTGAATGGTTGAACAAGTCCAACTACAAGGCAACAAGAAAAGTAGAAGATTTCAAAGTAAAGAAAAAATATGTTGATGATATTTTGAAGGAATTTACCATGGTTAAAGACAATTCATATATGACTAATATTGAAATGAAATTCATGTTAACTAAAGACGATACTCACGACTTTGTTGATGCAACATATTTTAGGTAATTGGTGGAGAGTCTAAGGTACTTGACTTCTACAAGGCTTGATGTTACTCATGACATGCTCTAGTTTGAAAATCTTGGTTTAAGGGAGGCTGTTGGAAATTAAACCAAGATTAATTAGTATTCCTACATTGTCTAGAATTTGGTATTTACTAGTTTATTTAATTTTAGTCTAATTCGGATTTATAACCAAAATCATGTAGGAATAAGTGTTCTAGATTCTAGTCAAATATGGTTTTGTAGTATTATAAATAGGGGTGCTACTACATATTTTCTAGTGTGGAGAGGTAGCTATGATGTGGAGAGATTCAAGAGTTTATGAGTTGTGAAAAATCCTCTTACCACGTTCTCTCCCTAGTTTAATAAATTTCTTCTATATAGTCTTTGTTGAAGTTTTTGCTTGTGCCTAAATTATTCTTGGCATATTTCAATCCTTCAAATTGGTATCAGAGCCTGTATGAGATTCTTTTAGAGTCGGTAGGAGATCCAAAAAATATGTATACTCTATTACCTAACTGTCCCGTTTTTATGTTTGAAGGCAAAAGCAATTTTGAAATTTGGTATCAACAAATGAAGAATATTTTTAAGGCTATTGGATTATGGTCTACCATTGATGAAGGATTTGAGGAACCTCCAGAAGGCACAACATTGACGGGTAATGCATCTATGCAATTGGAGAAAAAGAGACATTTAGATTATAAGGCACGCTATTATCTCGCAATCAAGGTCGAATTGTATGTATATATAAAATATTTGCATGCAAAGTCATCAAAAGAGGCTTGGAAAATCTTGGTGAAGTCACATCGAAGAGTTGCTGACATGAAGAAGGAGAAACTACAAGAGTTTAGGAGTCAATTTGAGTTGGCTTATATGAGACCAATAGAGTCTGTGAAAAAATATTTTACAAGAATTGAAGAAACAGTTAATAGTCTAAGGACCAATGGGGAAGTATTGGAAGAAGTTAAAATTATTGAGAAAATATTGCAGTCTCTCAGTTTAAAGTTTAACAACAAGAAAGTCATTCTTGAGGCTACCAAAGATCTTAACACTCTCAGACTTGATGATATTGAAGGTGAATTGGTGACATATGAGAGGTAGTTGAATCAATAGAAAGATGAGACAATGGAGGATGCATCGCAAGAAAATGATGATCAACCAAAAGAATAAAAAAGACACATCAAATTTGGCAGAGATAAATCAAGAAGGACAAAATTCAGAAACAAAGGAGAAAATAAGAGTAGGTCCATGTAATTTTTTTTGTGATAGAGATTGTAATGAATGCAAAGGAAAGTCAAATAATATTCAAAATTTATCTTTCAAAAATTCATGCAATTAATATAAAGGATGATTTAGTTGCAAGGGATGCCAATCCAAAAGAGATTGGTATTTCACAAGAATAATTATTTAATGACATTGAAGATGAACCGAGTAATGAAAGAAGCAAGATGGTTCATCAAGAGAAAGTTTATGATAATCTATGCAAGATTGAGGCAGAAATAACATGGGATGCAGAATCACAACAACGTATGATTATAGATATTGAAGATGCAATCAATTTCGTGCCATTGTTTGAGATTGCATGTTTCAAGCAAGAGGAAATGTTTATTGGTGGCATTATTCTACATCCAATAAAATGCCAAATTGGAGTTGAATGGTAGAACAAGTCCAACTACAAGGCAACCAAAGAAGTAGATGATTTCAAAGTAAAGGAAAAATATGTTAGATGATTTTTGAAGGAATTTACCATGGTTAAAGACAATTCATATATGACTAATATTGAGGGGAAAATAAAGATGATACTCGCGACTTTGGTGATGCAACATATTTTAGGGAATTGGTGGAGAGTCTAAGGTACTTGACTTCTACAAGGCTTGATGTTACTCATGACATGCTCTAGTTTGAAAATTTTTGTTTAAGGGAGGCTGTTGGAAATTAAACCAAGATTAATTAGTATTCCTACTTCGTCTAGAATTTGGTATTTACTAATTTATTTAATTTTAGTATAATTAGGATTCACAACCAAAATCATGTAAGAATAAGTTTTTTAGATTCTAGTCAAATATGATTTTGTAGTATTATAAATAGGGGTGCTACTACATATTTTCTAGTGTGGAGAGATAGCTATGATGTAGAGAGATTCAAGAGTTTATGAGTTGTGAAAAAGCCTCCTATCACGTTCTCTCCCTAGTTTAATAAATTTCTTCTATATAGTCTTTGTTGAAGTTTTTTCTTGTGCCTAAATTATTCTTGGCATATTTCAATCCTTCAAATTGGTATTAGAGCCTGTGTGAGATTCCGTCAGAGCCGGTAGGAGATCTAAAAAAATATGAATACTCTATTACCTAACTGTCCCGTTTTTATGTTTGAAGGCAAAAGTAATTTTGAAATTTGGTATCAACAGATGAAGAATTTTTTTAAGGCTATTGGATTATGGTCCACCATTGATGAAAGATTTGAGGAACCTCCAGAAGTCACAACATATACGGGTGATGCAACTATTGAGAAAAGGATACATTTAGATTATAAGGCACGTTGCTATCTCGCAATCATGGTCGAATTGTATGTATCTAAAAAATATTTGCATGGTCATCAAATAAGGCTTGGACAATCTTGGTGAAGTCACATCGAAGAGGTGCTGCTATAAAGAAGGAAAAACTGCAAGAGTTTAGGAGTCAATCTGAGTTGGCTTATATGAGACCAACAGAGTCTGTGAAAAGATATTTTACAAGAATTGAAGAAATAGTCAATGGTCTAAGTACCAATGGAGAAGTATTGGAAGAAGTTAAAATTATTGAGAAAATATTGCAGTCTCTCAGTCTAAAGTTTAACAACAAGAAAGTTACTCTTGAGACTACCAAAGATCTTAGCACTCTTCGACTTGATGATTTTGAAGGTGAATTGGTGACATATGAGAGGTCGTTGAATCAATAAAAATATGAGACAATGGAGGATGCATCGAGAGAAAATGATGATCAACCAAAAGAAAAAAAAAGACACATCAAATCCGGCAGAGATAAATCAAGAAGGCCAAAATTCAGAAACAGGGGAGAAAAGAACAGTAGGTCCATGTAATTTTTGCTGTGATAGAGATTGTATTGAAGCAAAGGAAAGTAAAATAATATTCAAATTGATCTTTCAAAAATTCATGCGACTAATAAAAAGGATGATTTAGCTGCAAGGGATGCTAGTCCAAAAGAGGTTGGTATTTCACAAAAAAAATTATTTGATGATATTGAAGATGAACCGAGTAATGAAAGAAGCAAGAGAAAGTTTCTGATAATCTACGCAAGATTGAGGCAGAAATAACCTTGTATCCAGAATCACAACAACGTATGATCATAGATATTGAAGATGCAATCAATTTCGTGTCATTGTTTGAAATTACATGTTTCAAGCAAGAGGAAATGTTTACTGGTGGCATTATTCTACATCCAATATAATGCAAAATTGGAGTTAAATCGTTGAACAAGTCCAACTACAAGGCAACCAGAAAAGTAAATGATTTCAAAGTAAAGGAAAAATATTTTGAAGGAATTTACCATGGTTAAAGACAATTCATATATGACCAATATTGAAGGGAATTTACCATGGTTAAAGACAATACTCACGACTTTATTGATGCAACATATTTTAGGGAATTAGTGGAGAGTCTAAGGTACTTGACTTCTACAAGGCTTGATGTTACTCATGACATGCTCTAGTTTGAAAATATTGGTTTAAGGGAGGCTGTTGGAAATTAAACCAAGATTAATTAGTATTGCTGCATCGTCTAGGATTTGGTATTTACTATTTTATTTAATTTAGTCTAATTAGGATTCACAACCAAAATCATGTAGGAATAGGTTTTCTAGACTCTAGAAATATGGTCTTGTAGTATTATAAATAGAGGTGCTACTACCTATTTTCTAGTGTGAAGAGGTTGCTATGATGTAGAGAGACTCAAGAGTTTATGAGTTGTGAAAAAGCCTCCTACCACGTTCTCTCCCTAGTTTAATAAGTTTCTTCTATATAGTCTTTGTTGAAGTTTTTGCTTGTGCCTAAATTATTCTTGGCATATTTCAATCCTTCAAATTTGGTATCAGAGCCTGTGTGAGATTATGTCAGAGCCGGTAGGATATCGAAAACAAATATGGATACTCTATTACATAATTGTCCCGTTTTTGTGTTTGAAGTCAAAAGTAATTTTAAAATTTGGTATCAATAGATGAAGAATTTTTTTAAGGCTATTGGATTATAGTGCATCATTGATGAAGGATTTGAGGAACCTCCAAAAGGCATTACATTGACGGGTGATGCAGCTATGCAATTGGAGAAAAAGAGACATTTAGATTATAAGGCACACTACTATCTCGCAATCAAGGTCGAATTTTATGTATCTAAAAAAAATTTGCATGCAAAATCATCAAAGGAGGCTTGGACAGCCTTGGTAAAGTCACATCGAAGAGTTGCTGGCATAAAGAAGGAGAAACTGCAAGAGTTTGAGTGTCAACTTGAGTTGGCTTATATGAGATAAACAGAGCCTGTTTAAGAATATTTTACAAGAATTGAAGAAATAGTCAATGGTCTAAGTGTCGTGCACCCCTTTTCCTCGCAAAATCGGGTTTCGATATTTCTGGTATGTACTCCTTCTTTTTGGGATTGGTTTGGAATTGGAATAGTCTCCACCTAATAGATTAAGGTGCGTTAGAGCACCTAGAGCAATTAACTCATAAACCAGTTTGCATCACTGGAGAGTGGGTAAGGGCTCAAATTATCTCGAGGGGAAGGTGTTAGGCATCCCTCGAGGTCCACAACGGTGTGTCCTGGCCGAACTTAAATTAAGCGAATTAGTCTAAAAGGGGAGAAAAATAATTTGTACAATACAAGTTACTTTAAAAAGGATTAAAAGGGGTCCTAGGTTCTTTAGCACATACGATCATTCCATGCAATACTTTGTAACTTTCCCAAGTTGGGGTGTTACTCATAGCATTAGCGCACGGGCTATCATATCCATACTACCCAATTACTATCTTTCAGTTGTTACCTAAGCGTTCTAATAGCTCTAGCTCGTTCCTTATGTGTGCACTACCCGTCCCTTACATATGGCCCTAGAGGTGTTATGACCTCTATTTAGGATGGTTCTAGATCAATATATGTTACTTAAAAATGAAAAATCTAGGTGACAAACAAAAGACAAACAAGACTTTCAAATAAACAAATAAGGGCTAACGTTGACCTCCATACGTAAACAAAAAAAGCACGCAATTGAATCAGCAAATTTCATTAATTTTAGGATCCTATAGGCATGATATATATATGAGCAGAAGCAGAATATAAAGACAGCTTTATTAAGGCGAGCATTGTGACATATTTGTTTGCCTACTGATTTTATTCAGCGCGAATCTGGGCATTCCAAGCAGGTAATATGTCATAATTTTAAGCCCAGAATAATTAATGAGTCCCACATATTTCCTAGGTGATGGCCAGAATTGGTTGAATTCGGAATTGATTAACAGAATCCTATAGGCATGATTTCTACGAGTTTACAAATTACAGACCTATAAACATGGTTTCTAAGTGTAATACTGATTTTAACTCATAAAGACATGTTTTTATTCCTTTTAAATCCTATATGCATGCTTTCTAATTGCTGAATTGATTTAAACCCCTGTAGGCATTATATATATTAGTTTAAAAACTGATTTCACCATATAGGCATGATATCTAGGTTTGAAACTGATTTTTATTCCTATAGGCATGGTATATATTAACCGTATGTGGAAAGAAATTAAGCAGATTGCCAGGAAAAGATTATTATTTCAAACAAACAGGATCCTATAGACATGGTCACTAAGGCACATTTTGTTGAAAATATGTGTGGATCCTATGAACAGGATTTCTAATGCAGAATTAAACGAAAAGTCCTATAAGCAGGATCTCTAGTATGCAAATGTGAAAACACAGAATCAAAATTAATTAAGAAAATTCTATAGGCAGGATCTCTAAGCACAATCTAGTACTCATGTAATTCAATCTGCACAATTAAGTCCTATAGGTAGGATTTCTACCTAGTATTTTTGACAAAGATATAAGAAATACTTCCCCCCAGCTTTTACTAATTAACCCCAAATCTATTATTAAAGAGATTATTACAGCCCAGAATATTTAATGAATTACATAATAGTAACAATTATCCTACAGGGAGCCTTCATAGGCCAAATCTAAACCCGGAAACCAGGCCTGCAAACATAACAACTTAGGAGCATAGTAGTGATCCATCCCTGGTACATTAAAATCAGGCTTTCAGTGTGTCAAAGTTTCCAAGGGCCTCAGGGACCCCGGGCAATGCTCACACCAGAACCACATTCAGAAAGATGACTCATAAAAGGTTGGAAGACCATCCTAGAGTATTGAATGAATTAAATAATAGTAACAATTATCCTACAGGGAGCCTTCATAGGCCAAATCTAAACCCGGAAACCAAGCCTGCAAACATAACAACTTAGGAGCATAGTAGTGATCCATCCATGGTACATTAAAATCAGGCTTTCAGTGTGTCCAAGTTTCCAAGGGCCTCAGGGACTCCGGGCAATGCTCACACCAGAACCACATTCAGAAAGATAACTCATAAAAGGTTGGAAGACCAGCCCAAATGTGTTAGAGTTCAAAAGAGCCTCAAGGACCCTAGGCAGTGCTCACACTGGGGGTGGTGAGAACCTAAATAACTAAGAGTAGGAGTTTGAAAACCAGTGCATAAAGGGTAAGGGAGCAGGTTTTAAATTAAACAGTTCAATTTCAAAAGAAAGAAAGTTCAGAACATAGAGTTGCAGGGAAAAACTGCATCAAGAAAACAAACAGAATTGATGCTTAGCATATAGGTCAAACAGATTGAAATCTGATCAAGCTAAGTAGTTATACTGGACTTATGAAAATCATTGTTTAATCATAGAAACCATTAGACAGAACAACTAAGTTAGCCAGGTACATGAAATGGATAGACATAGCAGATGAGTTAGGCAACAAAGATATTTGATTACATGTTTATAGTACCTTATAAAGTTCAGAACAGGTTAATGAAACAAACTAAACCTTACATTAACTTATGAGAGTATTCATGCTATTTGAAATAGTTTAGTCTTAAGTTAACAATATTACCAAATGAAATCATATAGTTATATAAAGGACAGAATCATGCTAGTCAAACAAAGCATAGAGAATGAAATTGCAAAGGTTAGGGCATACCAGTTGAGAAGAGAGAAAGTAAATATGCAATAGCAGTTAAGTTCCAGAGTAATTTGGCATTGGCTTTAAGCCGGCCAAACAATACCCACTTAGTACAGAAATCAGAACAAGAGAGAACAAAGAGAGCTTAAGTTTTTAGTGAGTTAAAAATGAGAGTTCCAACCAGTCTAAGGGGAGAGGGGAAGGGGCTTAAATAGTACTCAATGAGGCAGACAAATAAGGTAATTAGTCAATCATAGAAAAATAAGGATTGGAATCAATTAACAGAATTAGTTTAAAGTCGGTTTCAATCAATTGCATAAAATCAGACTAGTATTACTTAGCTTAAGGAAAATAAAATTAATTAACAACCAAATGCCAAACCAAATAAGGCAAGAACAAGTAAATCGAAAGAAATATAAGGAAATACCAATACTATACAAAAAGGAAAGACTGATTTCAAAACCCTAATTTTGGGGTAAGTAAAATTAGTCAGCAATTAACGGCCATGGTTAAAGACAGATAGACAGAAACATTAAAAGGAAAATAATCAAATAGTCGAAAACCCTAGAAATTAGGCAAAAATACAAAGACATATAGACGGAAATAATTAAGGTTTGAACCTAAATTTTAGGGTAAGTGAAATCATTCAGAAGAAATAAAGGAAATACACAGAGACTGAAACATTAAAGGTTGAAACAGGTTTGGCGAAAAATCTGTTAAAATCGAAAATCCTAATTTTTAGGTAATTAAAATTATTCAAGAATATCAAAAGAAAAATTATAATAAATATGCATAGAGACGGATAAACAGAAACATTAAAGATTGAACCAGATTTGGTTCGAATTTTTAAGAATCAAAACCCTAATTTTTAGGGTAAAAAGTTGGTTAGAAAAATCATAATAGAGATGCACGGAAACATTAAAGGAAAATATTTAACAAAAAATAGAAAACTATAACAGATATGAAAATATTTGAACCCTAGCTTTAGGGTAAGTGAAGAATCGAACAAACATCTAAGAGATTCATACCATAAAGGGACGACAATGAACATATACGGAAAGAAGTGAAGGTTCAAACCAGATTTGGTTCAAAGCAAGAGAGATCGTGTTTGCCATGTTACGCAAGTGATTATGTAATACCATAATCGGTTAACCAGTAATAGGAGAGGGCTAATAAGGTAAGGGAATCGTTAATGGATTCCATCTCTGAGTTGGAATCGAAGGGGAAATGATGGTTACGTCGCTAGGGTTTCAGAAGGGGAGAGATGAATTGAGAGGAGATGAGACGAGGGGATTTAGTGACGGCGTGTAGACGGGGAAATGAATTAGGGTTGGGGGGGTGTAGGTATAATTAAAAGGGTTAAAGGTATTGGGAGCCGTTGATCCCAAGAGATCAGGTTGGGATTAGATCTTATGTCGGGCGGGTTAATTTGGACGGGTATGGTCTGGGTTGGACGGGTTTGGGTATTTGGCTACTGGGTTGGTGTATTGGGCCTGGGTTAGGTCCGAAATTGAAAAAGAAAAGAGGCTAGGTTTTAAATACCCTATTAAATCAGTAAAATAATTTATAAAAATAATTAATAAATGATTAAAATGCGATTTGTATATGAAAAATAATTTAAAATAATTACTTAATATTAATAAAATATAAAAATTTATTTTCCGTGTAAATAAAGTAATTATGCATGCATGGGCTATTATTGCAAATTTATTGTAATTATAACCTAAAGATGTAAATATAATTATGCATAAAATGATTAAAGCTTAATATAAATATAAATTATAAAAACTAAGTAATAAAGTTATTATAAAATCATTTGTGACGTAATTAGTAATTATTTAGATAATAAAATGCTGGAACAAATTAATTAAAAATCCTTTAAAATTACAGAAAAATTATGAAAAAATACTAGTTGATGCCCATGCACTATTTTGAAAGTATATGTATTTTTGAAATATATATGAAAAAAATTGGGTATCAACAGCTGCCCTTCTTTACCCGGGAAGGATGAAAGAGTTGTCGGGTAAAGATATGATGGTCAATTTTGACCGAATAGAGTGATTTGAGAAATATAAGCCGCACTCTAGTCTCCGAGCTGCCTACATATCCCTGGTTTTACAGAAATCAGGCCGTGTGTAGTTCTGGATCCACCGGTGGAATGAACCGATGGAGTTGTCACAAGGACGGACACAAGGTTTCGAATAGGTGAAACGGTTATAGTGAGCGGTCAGATTTGAAATAGTTTGAAGGAATTGGAACGGGATTGCTCCTGTTAGGATAGAAGTTACTCACTGGGTCACCTGCAAATCAAAAGATGTACTGCAAGCATATACATATAATTTGCATAAATTTAGACATGATGCAAATTCCCTTCAGAGCATGAAAACTGTCTTTGGACGGTTGAGGATGACGTCCTTAGACCATGACGTCCCGGTCCATGAATTATGCGGTAAGGAATTCGCAAGCCATGAAATGATGTTCTCGGACCATGACAATGGTGCCTCCGAACCATGACGCCTTTGAATAATGATGTGCAAGTTTGAGAGATCCTCAGGCCATGACATGATATCTTCCGGCTATGAGGATGGTGCCTTCAGACTATGACGCCTTCGGACAAGTTGGCTATATTGCAGCCCATGAGGTGCAGAGGCATGATGCTAGAGGCATCAAAACAGGGCTTAGTATTTTGTGAAATTGAGGGCCGAGCCTAGCCCGATAGAAGAGAATAATGCGAGAGAGACAGTTCTTAGTCTCGTGCGAGATTCGGGACAGTGCTTAGTCCCATGCAAAGGGAAGGCAGGCTTGTCCTTATGCAAGTGGGGAGGCAGGGCTTAGCCTCATGCTAGGTTCGAGACAGTGCTTAGTCCCATGCAAAGAGAAGGCAGAGCTTAACCTCATGCATGTGATTTGAGACATGGCTTAGCCTCATGCAAGATTCGGGACAGTGCTTAGTCTCATGCAGAGAGAAGGCAGTGCTTAGCCTTATACAAATAGGGAGGCAGGGCTTAACCTCATGCAAGGATTGAGACAGAGCTTAGTCTCATGCAGAGAGAAGGCAGTGCTTAGCCTTATGCAAATAGGGAGACAGGGCTTAGCCTTATGCAAGTGATTTGAGACAGTTCTTAGCTTCATGCAAGATTCGGGACAGTGCTTAGTCACATGCAGAGAGAAGGCAGTGCTTAGCCTCATGCATGTGATTTGATACAGGGCTTAGTCTCATGAGAAGAGAAGGCAATGCTTAGACTTGTGTAAATAGGGAGGCAAGGCTTAGCCTCATGCAAGTGATTTAAGATAGGGCTTAGACTCATGCAAGATTCAGCACAGTGCTTAGTCTCATGCAGAGAGAAGGCATTGCTTAGCCTTATGCAAATAGGGAGGCAGGACTTAGCCTCATGCAAGGATTGAGACAAAGCTTAGTCTCATGCAAAGAGAGGAGTAAAGGTGAAGTATTCTTAGCTGACAATGTGTTTCATACATAGCGATTGTGTCGTTTTGATGTTGTTTATCATGATGATATAGTCCTACATCCAAAGAAAATTTGTGAGTTTTTTCGGGGGGGGGGGGGGGGAGGTTGGTTCNCATGCGTGTATAATTTTCAAAGACATAGTAGTATGTAGTTTAGAAGTTAGTTAGATGAACCAGTAACTGTGACATTTTTAGAAACATTGCGACTTCCGCTGCCGTAGAATTTTGAGGGTCCTCCTCAAAATTCTGCCCCAATTAACTAGATGACCTTTCTGATTACTCCATATGTGCGGTTGGCTGAACTTGCTTCGGAATCTTGAGGGTCATCCTCAAAATTTTGCCCCAGTTTCTGATTGTGGGGAAAATGGAAATTTTATTGAATTGTGACCGAACCCACAAGGCTGCCTACGTATCCTCTTTTAAATGGGAATCAGGTCGAGCGTAGTGCAATTTACATCATATGAATAAGCATAAATGGTTTATACATAGTATCTTTTGACTGCATCTGAATTGATAGGCTTTGGCCAGATTTCTCCGTCCATCTCTGCGAATATGAGCGCTCCTCCTATCAATACTCTATGAACCATGTAAGGTCCTTTCCCGTTGGGAGAGAATTTCCCTTTTGCCTCATCTTGATGTGGAAAGATCCGTTTCAGTACCAGCTGCCCCGGCATGAACGGTCTTGGTTTGACCCTTTTATTGAAAGCCCTGGACATTCTATTCTGATAGAGCTGGACGTGACACACTGCATTCATCCTCTTGCTGTGTATGAAGGCTAATTGCTCATAGCGGTTCCTTATCCATTCTGCATCACTGAGTTCGGCTTCTTGTATAATTCTTAAAGAAGGAATTTTTACCTCGACGGGAATGACGGCTTCGGTATCATAAACCAGCAGATAGGGAATTGCCCCGGTTGATGTGATTGTGGTACGGTATCCCAGTAAGGCGAATGGTAATTTCTCGTGCCATTGTTTGTGATTCTCTACCATTTTCCTAAGTATCTTCTTGATGTTTTTGTTGGCAGCCTCCACGGCTCGATTCATTTGAGGCTTGTATGTTGTGGAATTCTTGTGCTTGTTTCACAAATGGCTTTCATCATATCACTGTTGAGATTGGCGGCATTGTCAGTGATGATAGACTCTGGAACCCCAAATCGACCAGCAATCTGGTCTCTGACAAAATCTGCGACGGCTTTCTTGGTTACCCCTTTGTAAGATGCAACTTTAACCCATTTTGTGAAGTAGGAGATGACCGTTAAAATGAACCGGTGCCCGTTTGAAGAGGTGGGTTCAATTGGGCCGATAACATCCATTCCCCAGGTAGCGAAAGGCTAAGGTGATCTTGTTGCATTAAGCTCGTTTGGCAGCACCTGTATCGTGTCTGCATGTATTTGGCATTGATTTCATTTCTGAACGTACCGTATGCAGTCTGTTTCTATGGTCATCCAAAAGTATCTGACCCTGAGTATCTTATTGGCCAAGATAAATTCGTTCATATGTGGGCTGCAGTTTCCGACATGTATTTCCTCGAGCAATTTGGAAGCCTCTTTTGCGTCAACACACCTTAACAGTCCTAGATCGGGAGTTCTCCTATATAGTGTTCCTCCGCTTTGGAAGAGGTGATCGGACAATCTCCGAAGGGTGTATTTCTGAGTATGGGTCGCACGCTCCGGGTATTCTCCTTTTGTCAAATATTCTTTGATGTTGTGGAACCAGGATGATTATGGATTGGTTTGGAATTGGAAGAGTCGCCACCTAACAAATTAAGGTGCGTTAGGGCACCTAGAGCAATTAACTCATAAACCAGTTTGCATCACCAGAGATCGGGTAAGGACTCAAATTACCTTTAGGGGAAGGTGTTAGGCACCCCCAAAGTCCACAACGGTGGGTCCTGACCGAACTTAAATTAAGCGAATTAGTCTAAAAGGGGAGGAAAACAATTTGGACAATACAAGTTACTTTACAGAGGATTAAAGGGGGGTCCTAGGTTTTTTAGCCTATAGGATCATTTCATGCAATACTTTGTAACTTTCCCAAGTTGGGGTGTTACTAATAGCATTAGCGCACGGGCTATCATCTCCTTACTACCCAATTACTATCTTTAAGTTGTTACTAAGCGTTCTAATAGTTTCTAACTCGTTCCTTATGCGTGCACTACCCGTCCCTTACCTATGGCCCTGGAGGTGTTATGCCCTCTATTTAGGATGGTTCTAGACCAATCTATGTTACTTAAAAATGAGAAATCTAGGCGACAAAAAAAAGACAAATAGGACTTTTAGATAAACAAATAAGGGCTCACATTGACCTCCACATGTAAACAACAAAAGCACGTAATTGAATCAGCAAACTTTGTTAATTTTAGGATCCTATAGGTAGATATCTATATGAGCAGAAACAGAATATAAAGACAGTTTTATTAAGGCGAGCATTGTGACCTATTTGTTTGCCTACTAATTTTATTCAGCGGTAATCTGGGCATTCCAAGCAGGTAATATGTCACAATTTTAAGCCCATAATCATTAATGAGTCCTACAGATTTCCTACGTGATGGCCAGAATTGGTTGAATTCAGAATTTATTAACAGAATCCTATAGGCATGATTTCTACGAGTTTACAAATTACAGACCTATAAACATGGTTTCTAAGTGTAATGCTGATTTTTACTCATAAAGACATGTTTTTATTCCTTGTAAATCCTATAAGAATGCTTTTTAATTGCTGAATTGATTTAAACCCCTGTTGGCATGATATATATTAGTTTAAAAACTTATTTCACCGTATAGGCATGATATCTATTAGTTTAAATCCTATAGGCATGATTTCTAGGTTTGAAACTGATTTTTTATTCCTATAGGCATGGTATCTATTAACCATATGTGGGCAAAAATTAAGCAGATTGCCAGGAAAAGATTATTATTTCAAACAAACATGATCCTATAGACATGTTCACTAATGCACGTTTTGTTGAAAATATGTGTGGATCCTATGAACATGATTTCTAATACAGAATTAAACGAAAGTCCTAGAAGCAGGATCTCTAGTATGCAAATGTGAAAACACATAATAAAAAAATCAGGAAAATCCTATAGGCAGGATCTCTAAACACAATCTAGTACTTACGTAATTCAATCAGCACAATTAAATCCTATAGGCAGTATTTCTACCTAGTATTTTTAACAAAGATATAAGAACTCCCCCAGCTTTTACTAATTAACCCCAAATATGTTATTAAAAATATTATTACAGCCCAGAGTATTGAATGAATTGCATAATAGTAACAATTATACTATAGGGAGCCTTCATAAGCCCAATCTAAACCTGGAAACTAGGCCTGCAAACATAACAGCTTGGGAGCATAGTAGTGATCCATCCATAGTACATTAAAATCAGGCTTCCAGTGTGTCAAAGTTCCCAAGGGCCTCAGGGACCCCGGGCAATGCTCAACCAGAACCACATTCAGAAAGATAACTCATAAAAGGTTGGAAGAACAGCCCCAATGTGTCAAGAGTTCAAAGGAGTCTCAAGGACTATAGGCAGTGCTCACACTAGGGGTGGTGAGAACCTAAATGACTAAGAGTAGGAGTTTGAAAACCAGTGCATAAAGGGTAAGGGGAAGGTTTTAAAATAAACAATTCAATTTCAGAAGAAAGAAAGTTCAGAACATAGAGTTGCAGGCAAAAACTGGATCAAGAAAACAAGCAGAATTGATGCTTAGCACATAGTTCAAAGAGATTGAAATCTGATCAAGCTAAGTAATTATACTGGACTTATGACAATCATTGTTTAATCACAGAAACCATTAGACAGAACAACTAAGTTAGCCAGGTACATGAAATAGACAGACAGAGCAGATGACTTAGGCAACAAACATATTTTATTACATGCATATGGTACCTTATAAAGTTCAGAACAGGTTAATGAAACAAACTAAACCTTACATTAACTTATGAGAGTATTCATGCTATTTGAAATAACTTAGTCTTAAGTTAACAGTATTACCAAATGAAATCATATAGTCATAGAAAGGACAGAATCATGCTAGGAATTGAAACAGGCTAGTCAAACAAAGCATAGAGAATGAAATTGCAAAGGTCAGGGCATACCAGTTGAGAAGAGAGCAAGTAAATATGCAATAGCAGTTAAGATAAAGTAATTTGGCCTTGGCTTTCAGCCGACCAAACAATAACCACTTAGTATAGAAATCAGAATAAGAGAGAACAAAGAGAGCTAAGTTTTTAGTGAGTAAAAAATGAGAGTTCCAATCTGTCTAAGGGGAGAGGGAGAAGGGTTTAAATAGTACTCAATGAGGCAGACAAATAAGGTAATAAGTCAATCATAGACAAATAAGGATTGGAATCAATTAACAGAATTATTTTAAAGTCGATTTCAATCAATAACATAAAATCAGGCCAGTATTACTTAGGTTAAGAAAAATAAAATAAATTAACAACCAAATGCCGTACCAAATAAGGCTAGAACATGTAAATCGAACGAAAAATAAGGACATACAAGTACTATACAAAAGGAAAGACTGATCTCAAAGCCCTAATTTTGCGGTAAGTAAAATTGGTCAGCAATTAACGGCCATGGTTAAAGATAGATAGACAGAAATATTAAAAGGAAAATAATCAAAGAGTCGAAAACCCTAGAAATTAGGCAAAAATACAAAGAAATATAGATAGAAATAATTAAGGTTTGAACCTAAATTTTAGGGTTAGTGAAATCAGTCAGAAGTAATAAAGGAAATACACAAAGATTGAAACATTAAAGGTTGAAACAGGTTTGGCGAAAAATCTGTTAAAATCGAAAACCCTAATTTTTAGGGTAATTAAAATTAGTCAAGAATATCAAAAGAAAAACTATAACAAAGATGCATAGAGACGGATAAACAACAGCATTAAAGATTGAACCAGATTTGGTTCGATTTTTTAAGAATCAAAACTCTAATTTTTAAAAAAATTGGTTAGAAAAATCATAATAGAGATGCACAGAAACATTAAAGAAAAATATTTAACCAAAAATAGAAAACTATAACAGATCTGAAAATATCTGAACCCTAGCTTTAGAGTAACTGAAGAATCGAACAAAAATCTCAGAGATTCATACCATAAAGGGACGATAATGAACATAGACGGAAAGAAATGAAGGTTTGAACCAGATTTGGTTCAAAGCAAGAGAGATCTTGTTTGCCATGTTAGGCAAGTGATTATGTAATACCATAATAGGTTAACCAGTAGTAGGAGATGGCTAATAAGGTAAGGGAATCGTTAATGGATTTCATCTCTGAATTAGAATCAAAGGGGAAATGGGGGTTACAGCGCTATGGTTTCAGAAGGTAAGAGGTGAGTTGATAGGAGATGAGAGGAGGGGGTTTAGTGATGGTGGGTAGATGGGAAAATGAATTAGGGTTAGGGGTGTAAGTATAATTAAAAGGGTTAGGGGGTATTTGGAGTCGTTGATCTCGAGAGATCGACGGTTGAGATTAGATCTTATGTCGGGCGGGTTAATTTGGACAGGTATGGGTCTGGGTTGGACGGGTATGGGTATTTGGGTACTGGGCTGGCGTATTGGGCTTGGGTTAGGTCCAAAATTGGAAAAGAAAAGAGGCTAGGTTTTAAATACCCAATTAAATCAGTAAAATAATTTATAAAAATAATTAATAAATGATTAAAATGCTATTTGTATATGAAAAATGATTCAAAATAATTACCTAATATTATAAAAATATAAAAATTCATTTTTCGTGTAAGTAAAGTAATTATGCATGCATGGGCTATTATTACAAAGTTATTGCAATTATAACCTAAAGATTTAAGTATAATTATGTATAAAATGATTAAAACTTAAATATAAATATAAATGATAAAAATTAAGTAATAAAATTATTATAAAACCATTGTGACGCAATTAGCAATTATTTAGATAATAAAATGATGGAATAAATTAATTACAAATCCTTTAAAATTATAGAAAATAATGAAAAAATACTAGTTGATGCTCATGCACTATTTTGAAAGTATATATGTATTTTTGAAATATATATGAAAAATTGGGTATCAACACTAAGGACCAATGCAGAAGTATTGGAAGAAGTTAAAATTATTGAGAAAATATTACAGTCTCTCAGTTTAAAGTTTAACAACAAGAAAGTTACTCTTGAGGCTACTAAAGATCTTAGCACTCTTAGACTTGATGATTTTGAAGGTGAATTGGTGACATATGAGAGGTCATTGAATCAACAGAAAGATAAGACAATGGAGGATGCATCACAAGAAAATGATGATCGACCAAAAGAAAAAAAGACACATCAAATCCGGCGGAGATAAATCAAGAAAGCCAAATTCAGATTCAGAGGAGAAAAAAAGAGAAGGTACATGTAATTTTAGCTGTGATAGAGATTGTATTGAATGCAAAGAAAATTCAAATAATATCCAAATTGATCTTTCAAAAATTCATGCGATTAATAAAAAGGATGATTTAGTTTCAAGGGATGCAGTCCAAAAGAGGTTGGTATTTCACAAGAAAAATTGTTTGATGACATTGAAGATGAACCAAGTAATGAAAGAACCAAGATGGTTCATCAAGAGAAAGTTTTTGATAATCTACGCAAGATTTAGGCAGAAATAACTTGGGATCCAGAACCACAACAACGTATGATTATAGATATTGAAGATGCAATCAATTTCGTGCCATTGTTCGAGATTGCATGTTTCAAGCAAGAGGGAATGTTTATAGGTGGCATTATTCTACATCCAATAGAATGGCAAATTGGAGTTGAATGGTTGAACAAGTCCAACTACAAGGCAACCAGAGAACTAAATGATTTCAAAGTAAAGGAAAAATATGTTGATGATATTTTGAAGAAATTTATCATGGTTGAAGACAATTCATATATGACCAATATTGAAGGGAAATTCATGTTAACTAAAGACGATACTCGCGACTTTGTTGATGCAACATATTTTAGGGACTTGGTGGAGAGTCTAAGGTACTTGACTTCTACAAGGCTTGATGTTACTCATGACATGCTCTAGTTTGAAAATCTTTGTTTAAGGGAGGCTATTGGAAATTAAACCAAGATTAATTAGTATTCCTACATCGCCTAGGATTTGGTATTTATTACTTTATTTAATTTTAGTCAAATTAGTATTCACAACCAAAATCATGCAGGAATAGGTTTTCTAGATTCTAGTCAAATATGATTTTGTAGTATTATAAATAGGGGTGCTACTATATTTTCTAGTGTGGAGAGGTAGCTATGATGTAGAGAGATTCAAGAGTTTATGAGTTGTGAAAAAGCCTCTTACTACATTCTCTCCCTAGTTTAATAAATTTTTTCTATATAGTCTTTATTAATATTTTTGCTTGTGCCTAAATTATTTTTAGAGTATTTTATCCTTCGGTCGAGATTTTACCAATATTAATATGTTGACGTGACACCCATCGATGAAAACAACAATGCTCCTACAAGCGGTTTTCTCTTTGAAGTCAGTCTTTCATTTGCTAAAATTTAAGCCTTAAGAGTCCTTGGTTCCTTCATTCTTAATAAGAAGTAATTAATTATAACTTTGAAAATAGACGATCTTCTAATGTTGCTTAAAACCAGGTGTGGAACTAGAAGTCCGTATGCGTACAAAATTTGTACAAAATATTAAATTTAGAACTCAATAATTAGTATTTAAAATATTTATTTTATAATTTAGAATTCATAAAGTTGAAATTCTAGTCCGGCTTCTACTTAAAACGATATTTTACTCCTTCTTCTTTAGGCTTACCTAATATAATTTGTCCATTTGCAGCATAAACAACTTCACCATATCCTCTTTCGAACAGTTTGGTTTACAAAAGTGTGTCAAAAAATTTCTAAAAGCCAATCCCAAGTCCTTTGATTTTGAATATATATTTGTAAAATGTTAATTGAAACATCTATTTTTATTTGCAAAATAAGGCAATTCAAGTATAGTTTTTCATAGAAATTAACACAAAGACCCTATTCCAAAGTTTTATTTCAAAATAACTCCGAACATTTTTTTGTCTAAAAGTATTGACTTAAAACTTTCTGAAACTAATTTTACAAATACTAAACCACAGCCGAATTCAAACGCGCACCTTAATTCGCATTTCCATTTCCTAGTAGATCTGTTTATCCTTTGGCTTAGCACCATCTTTTGCTTTTTATTTGCGACAAAAATTGTATCTCTGTTTGAGGATAAGAATAAAATGATTACACAATTCAACATAATTTATGAATTAAGGTCTTGCTACGTGAAATTCGTACGTAGCTAAAAAGTCAAACAAGGTCAATCCGACCCATCTTTGGAACCTTCGCACCCTAGGCGGCACTAGGCAGAGTGAAGGGTTCAATTCGAACCCTCTTCGTCTGAAAATTATACTATATAAATAAAATAAAATTGATATCTTTAATTATATGTGTGAGCTGTTGAATCCCCTTGACATAAAAAAACTATTCAAGTATGGTGATAAAGGGGGTTTTAAATTGCTTTTGATAAGTTCAAATTCCAATTATGACATCTTAGAATTTGTTGAATCTCCTTGTATAAATTTCTAATTCTGTTACCGCTTCGCACATAGTTTTTATATACTTACAATAGTTGTCACGAACCCAAATTCACTAGTCGTGATGACACCTAACCCAACCCGCTAGGTAAGCCAACTAATAATTATCCAAGTTCAATTATATTAACAAGGCAATTAAAAGAAAGTAATTTACTGAATTTATATATTTTCCAAGGACTGGTAGTACAAATCATGAGCTTCTAAGAATAGAGTTTACAGAAACTAAAATGAAATAAATACATGGTCTGTTTGAATAGCACATAAACAGAGTTTCATAATCTAAGGCTACCCCGAACAAAAGAGGCAGCTTTATAAGGGATGCAGATACATCTTCAAATCAAGCAAGCATCGAACACAACAACAACAACAACCAACATCTGCACGCAATGTGCAGAAGTATAGTATCAGTACAACCGACCCCATGTACTGAGGGTGTAATAAACTTAACTTTAGGTTGAAAGCAGTGACGAGCTAATACCATGTCGGGTCCAATACCAATATTCTAAAAACAGTTCATAACAGAATAATACAAGAAGTAAGAGAGGTATCTCAGAGGTAAGATGCTCAGCTCATTCGCAGTTTTAGAAAATAGGCATGCTTTTCAAATATCTTAGTGAAAACTTGAATCTTTTGCCGCAAATGCCAAAATATAGATAAGTTCGAAAATTGCGGTGTTTCCCAAAATCCTTTCAACAATAAGTAAAAAATTTCATTTCCTTTCCAAATAACAAGTGCAAAACACCTCTATATACCCACATATCAACATGTGTAAAAGTCATGAATGACGTGATACTATATAGCATGAGGAAAAAATGCATATCTATGCCCGTATGTCATGTGTAGATGCAAATTCCATGTATTTCAGATACGAATCATGTACTCACACTCTCATAGTACTCAATTCCATTGTCTCGCATCCTCTCTCACTGTGCTCAATGCCTACAACACTCAAAACACTCAGCAATGTACAATAATTGTTGCAGCGTGCAGCCCGACCCACATATATATAGTCGACTGCGCTCATTGGGGGTGTACAGACTCTGGAGGGGGTCCTACAATCCAAGCACTATAATCTGCACGGACAACTCACGTGCTGCACGAACAACTCACGTGATGCATGGACAACTCACGTGCTATAATATCAATATCTGGATCTGCACGGACAACTTACGTGTTGCACGGACAACTCACGTGCTATGGTATCAATATCTGGATCCGCACGGACAATTCACGTTTTGCACGAAAAACTCACGTGCTATGGTATCAATATCTGGATCCGTACAGACAACTTACGTGCTATGGTAGCAATATCCTCACAAACAAGCCTCGGCCTCACTCAGTCATCAATCTCTCTAGTCTCACTCACGGGCTCACAATGTCATGAAACTAGCATGACAACAATGATATGATGTATCAATAAATAGCAACAAAAAATGAGATATGAAATGAATGCATGAATATGACTGAGCACGAAATATCAATGAAATCAATGAAATGACAGCAAGAAACGACCACAGGTCCAACAGTATCGGTATAAAGCCTAAATATGATATCTAGCATGATTGACAGCTCATTACTTTATCGCATGGTGAAAACACGGATACTAACAAAATAGGGCCACTATACAGTGCCATGAAAACACAAAGTCCCAATTCACATGTTGCACGCCCACACGCCCGTCACCTGGCATGTGCATCACCTATCAATCACATAACATCTATTGCGGGGTTTCATACCCTCAACACTAAGTTTAGAAGAGTTACTTACCTCGAACAAGCTATTCCAATACCAAGCAAGCCAAGCGATGCTCCAAGAATGTCATCACGCACGTAGCGACCTCTGAACGACTCAAAACTAGCCAAAAACAACTCAAATACATCAAATAAAGCCCAAGGAAACAATTCTGAATGATAACGATCGAATCCTAACTCAGATCCCAATTTCGGCCAAAAATCACACCCGGACCTGCACCTCGAAATCCGACAAAACTCACAAAATCCGAACCTATTCAATTACGAGTCCAACCATACTAGTTTCACTTAAATCCGACTCCAAATCGGTGTTCAAAATTCAAAAATTTATATTATGAAACTTTGAGAAAAATCCCCTAATTTTCATCTCAAAATACTAATTAAATGATGAAAAAAATGATATATTCATGTATATTAACCAAATATGAATTAAAATTACTTACCCCGATAAATTTCTTGAAAAACTCACGAAAAATCGTCACAAGCCGAGCTCCCAAAGTCCAAAATGTGAAATAATACCCTTAATCTCGTTTATATAGTACACCCTCTGAACTCCCAATGTGCGGTCTGCACAATTCCAAGTGCGCCCGCACATCCCAGCTCATGCGGTCGCACAAAAATGGTGTGGCCGCATCCTTTTGGTGACTGCACTGCCAGACCTTAGTATTTTAGCCATAATTTTCTCTACAAATATTCAAATGATGACTACTATACCTTTCGGAAACTAGAAATGAAGAACTACAACTTTCGATTCTTAATAATCTCAAAACTCCTTATGGATAAAAATATACTAGCTTTCGAAGACGGAACAGAGAATCTGCAGAACTCCCTGATGTGCAGTCGCAGATAAAATTGTGTGGTCCGCACTCCTCTGAGGTCCGCATTTTCTGCTGTGGTCCACACCTATCCTTCGCCTCAGCACTCCAAAACTTGCGGTCTGAAAGTACCAGAACAATATCAGAATGCCGAAATGCCCGGACTCGCTCAAAACTCACCCCGAAACACACGCGAGGTCCAAAGGACCTCAACCAAAGGTACCATCAAGTCCTAAAACACCATATAAACTTAGTCGAGCCGTCAAATCACATCAAACAACAACAAAAAAGAATGAATCACATACCTATTCAAGCTTAATGAACTTGAAATCTCAAACTTGTACAACCGATATCAAAACCCATCAAATCACGTCCGATTGACCTAAAATTTTGCACACAAGTCACATTTGACATTAGGACCTGCCCCAACTTCCGGAATCAGAATCCGACCCTGATATCAAAAAGTTAACTCCCGGTCAAACTTTCCAAAATTTCAACTTTCGTCATTTCAAGCCAAATTCTACTACGAACCTCCAAATCGCAATCTGAACGCGCTCCTAAGTCCAAAATCACCCAACGGAGCTAACAAAAACCTCAGAAATCCAATCCGAGGTCAAATACTAAAATTCAAACTTGGTCAAACCTTTCCAATTTAGAACTTCTAGCTGAGGATCATTCTTCCAAATCAATTCCGAATAAATCCTGAAAACCAAAACCGATGATTTACATAAGTCATAATACTTCGTACGGAGCTACGCATTCCCTCAAACAACCGAGCGAAGTGCAAATTCTCAAAACAACTGGTCGGGTCGTTACATCCTCCCCCACTTAAACATACGTTCGTCCTCGAATGTGCCCAGAGTTGTTCTCAAAGCCGTCAAACACATTGTAACTTTATCATCCACATACCCGAGGGTGATACCATGTCACCCTGTCCCATATAGGTTATAAAATACGGCATAACTGAAATTTCTTAATTCAATTCCCACATCCGAAATTTCTATAAGATCAAAGTGTGGCACTAACACTCTGTATAAGTCTGAACAAGTTATACCAAGCCGTAACCAAAACTCAAATACCACATAACTCATATCAACCCAATATCGGTAATAACCTCATATCAAACAAGGCCTCTTTCTAACACCTTCATACACTCCCAATGATGAAAGAAACACGAAGAAACTCATAACCATTCACTAGATCAACAGGTCGTGGAGCTCCCTCTCCTCTGACAAGAACTATAGCATATTTTAAGCCGACTCTCGATATTATCCTTCCAACCATGTTGTACTCAATTCCGATAGTATCTATTCTAGGTCCAGTGATATCATCTCATCCAACACGACCACTCTAGTGACATGGCACATAAATACAATCTAAAGCCACAACCCGTGCACCAAATAGCAACATTCCAAATGTACTCAATCATAAAAATGACTCAAACGAGAGAACTGCCCCACAATCTCAACAGTTACCACCATAACGCAATGCTAAGAACCCATCACACACTGCAGAACCAAAAGAAACGAATCTATCACAAAGGATCATACCCTAATATAACTCCTCTACAATGCGTGACCCATCCAAGCACCGGTCCATGGCATATGTCTCAAGCCACCTTGCTCAAAATCAACAACCACGCGCGATTCGACATCAAGTCTCTAAAATGCATTACCATAACTACGGAGAATTAAATGACGCAATGTCATATAAGCTCGAAGAACATAACCCATGCTCAATCAATCATGCAGCACCCAAATACTTTTCTCGCTCAAAGTCAGTTATAAGGCCTCAATATAACTGCACCATATGTGCATATAATCAACCAGTCACAACTCCTCGTAGCATAGAGGAGTAACTCGCAGATCATTTCAGAACAGGAATAAGATCAACAACGACCGAATGGCACATCTCTCAACAATAGCAGCATGGAGCCAACTAATTCGGCTCGGTGTAGAATACACATCCTAATTGGGACTCCCAATGGACCCTCGAATCAACTATGGTCACCCACAATATATAAATAACCCTCTGAATGTCCACAATGACATAACCATAACACATACCATCACCTGACTAACCTTGGAGACATTTTCACAGTCCACAATCACGAAACAATCTGCTCCTGAGGACTCCTAGTCTCCGATTCCATAGACCACACGAATCTCCATAGTTGATCCCAACTCCACCATAGAATATCTAACACATCTCTCACACACAATCATCCCGTGAGGAATACTTCTAAAATTCTTCCTTGTCACATGCAAAATACGAATATCAGCAGTCGGTCAACCAGGAGAGTACCGCAGTACCAGTGAAGTATTCATATATCAAACACATTGCCCATTCTAAAATATATACCCTCTTTAAGCCACCCAAATAGTACCATCACTTACTTAGTCATCCGAGACCGTCCATGCCGCCTACAAATTTATGACCTTCCCTCCAAAACTAAACTGTGACATAGCATATGTAAATCTCGATCTCACACAACACACCGCATCTACCATGCTATCATAGAAAAAATATGAGAACTTCATAGTCCACTCCGGGTCACCAACAACTACATACTCAATTAGCAAAAGACCTTCCATTTGATTTCATCCCAGAGATATTCACAATACATAACATGTTCCACACTCCGGCAAGAAATATACATCACGAATCGTAGTAGATATCATCTAGAACCCTTCGAGACTTATTCGCACATAACCAATCTATCAGAACCGAACCCCTTTAACTCCACCTAGCCACGCAGGCCGCCATAACCTTAGAGCATTTCCACGAACACCAGTAGAGACTAGCCACGTCATAAGTACCCAAGGAATCGATTATTCATTATTGTGCTGATCCACCCTACTGCCAAGTTGTCCTAGTTCTCCAAGTCCTTTCCAAATTACCTTTCAATTGATACTTCTCCTTATTAGAACTCCACGATCCTTAACCAAAAATTTCATCACAATAGAAACCCTAGAATAAAACCATAACGCCCTAAGGCCCATAAGCTGCCGACTTCCCTCTTAAGTACCCCAAAGCACCACAACTGAGACACCCACTCTAAAGAGACCTCAAGTGAACCTAAAAATGTTTTCTTCACCCTCCTGATACTGAAATGCATAATCCCCAAATGGTGTAAAAATTCCACACGTCTCGACACCGTCCATTGTAACTCTCAGTTTCTATCCATATACCAATCTTGAAAATTCCAAATCGCTACACTTAAATCTCGAATCAATTAGAACCATTCTCGAGAGTCATCTACTCTTCTCAAATCTCGAATAAACCGACCAAACAAACTGAACGACCTGTGCTCCATTAGCACACTAACACCCAAGGGAGTAACCCACACTCCTAAGCAACCGAGAAATCTCCTACTCCATGCACACTACATCATTAACAACTAACCACTAAATTATTCCATGATTATCATATACCCATAGAGTCTAATACAACCCGTACCCAGAAATTCCCTTACTCGATTCATTCTCAAATTCCATCGCGGCAAGTCATAACTGATTCACCGGTATACCTCAAACTAAAACCAGTACAACACATAATCGTGCAATCAAATTATCAATATCATACTCCCCCACTTGGCTCAAAGCCATAGATCAAAACACATAATAACTCACAATGATCATACTCTATTAATTCCACCATACCGCAGTGAGATTCAACTAAATCCTTCATAAGCTCATATAACACCCCATATCTAATACCTCAAATCATCTGCAAATCTCGCATTCATCCTTGTAGAAGTCAAGCTAACTCTCATAAGCGAACCAAACTCAAATTGCAACACATATAATTCACTGGTAAAAGAGAACTCGCTACCAAACAACATAGGGATCACACAACCTTAGGACACCCCGCAGGAGATAACCCACCTGCTTAGCCTCCAACTGACAACTTTCTATGCTTTTCCACAGTCATAACTATTACGCAATCACTTAATCTTCCCGAGTCTGAACTCATAACACTTCATGAAGATGTACTTCACTCCACAACTAAACAACATGAGAAATCTTTCAACATACCGATAACTTGAGGCCATGCGCCAGATCAAGACATAAATCAAACACCCATTAGTCCTTGCTACATCTCAAGTAAACCCTTCTCGTCACATTAGATTAATCCGAACACAATATCGCAGTCAAATCATACTCACCACATAGTCATCAAATCACAAATCCCACTAATAGGGACACCAACGAGCATGTAAGTCCCAAAAGCACGTGCTCACACAATCAAAATCTCTGTACTCAAACTACAGACAAAACCCGACCTCAAGTCCTCTAGACTGATCTGTCATCAGCACGCCGCAATCACATCTCGCACCTCAACCATGAAATCACAAGTCGTTGATGCACAGCTGATACCGAGCGCTCATGTGCGCACACAAATGCGTGGAAGGAATTCAAAGAGTTACGCTTCAAGCTGAATCAATGTCGCACGATAAGGAAAGAAAGATGAAAAGTATATCCAAAATGTCCTGTAGACTCTCGAAGATAGGCATGGACGTCATCATACCGATCCACAAGACTCTACTAGACACTTGCTCATGACTTGTAGAACTTATGAACCTAGAGCTCTGATAAAACTTGTCACGACCCCAAATCCACTAGTCGTGATGGAATCTAATCCAACCCATTAGGTAAGCCAACTAATAATTATCCAAGTTCAATTATATTAACAAGGAAATTAAATGAAAGTAATTTACTAAATTTATACATTTTTCAAGGACTGGTAGTACAAACCATGAGCTTCTAAGAGTAGAGTTCACAGAAACTGAAATGAAATAAATACATCGTATGTTTTGAAAAGTACATAAACAAAGTTTCATAATCTAAGGCTACTTCGAACAAAAGAGGCAGCTTTATCAGGGATGCAGGTACATCTTCAAATCCAGCAACCATAAAACACAGCAACAACAACAGCCAACATCTACACGCAATGTACACAAGTGTAGTATTAGTACAACTGACCCCATGTATTGAGTAAGTAACAAACAGTGACGAGCTAATACCAGGTCGCGTCCAATACCAATATTCTAAAAACAGTTCATAACAGAATAATACAAGAAACAAGAGAGGTATCTCAGAGGTAAGATGCTCATCTCGCTCGTAGTTCTAGAAAATAGGCATGCTTTTCAAATATCTTAGTGAAAACTTGAATCTTTTGCCGAAAATGCCAAAATGCAGATAATTTCGAAAACTGTAGTTTTTCCCAAAATCCTTTCAACAATAAGAAAAAAGTTCCATTTTCTTTCCAAATAACAAGTGCAAAACACATCTCTATACCCACATATCAATGTGTAAAAGTCATGAATGACGTGATACTATATAGCATGAGGGGGAAAATGCATCTCTATGCCCGCATGTCATGTGTACATGCAAATTCCATGTATCTCAGAGATGAATCATGTACTCACACTCTCATAGTACTCAATCTCACTGTCTCGCATTCTCTCTCACTGTGCCTAATGCCTAGCACACTCAAAACACTCAGCGTTGTACAATAAATGTTGCGGCGTGCAGCCCGACCCACATATATATATAGTCGATTGCGCTCACTAGGGGTGTCAGACTCCGGAGGGGCTCCTACAATCCAAGCGCTATAATCCGCACGGACAACTCACGTACTGCACGAACAACTCACGTGATGCGTGGACAACTCACGTGCTATAATATTAATATCTGGATCTGCACAGACAACTTACGTGTTGCACGGACAACTCACGTGATATGGTATCAATATCGGGATCCGCACGGACAATTCACGTGTTGCACGGAAAACTCACATGTTATGGTATCAATATCTAGATCCGCACAGACAACTTACGTGCTATGGTATCAATATCCTCACAAACAGGCCTCGGCCTCACTCAGTCATCAATATCTCCAATCTCACTCATGGGCTTAAAATGTCATGAAACTAGCTTGACAACAATCATATGATGTATCAATAAATAACAAATGAAAATGAGATATGAAATAAATGCATGAATATGACTGAACACGAAATATCAATGAAATCAGTGAAATGACAGCATGAAATGACCATAGGTCCCAACAGTATCGGCATAAAGCCTAAATATGATATCTAGCATGATTGACAGCTCATTACTTTATCGCATGGTGAAAACACGGATACTAACAAAATAGGGCCACTATACAGTGCCCTGAAAATAACAAAGTCTCAATTCACATGGTGCACGCCCACATACCCGTCACCTAGCATGTGCGTCACCTCATCATCAATCACATAACATGTATTGCGGGGTTTCATACCCTCAACACTAAGTTTAGAAGAGTTGCTTACCTCGAACAAGCCAAGCGATGCTCCAAGAATGTCATCACACACGTAGAGACCTCTGATCGAATCAAAACTAGCCAAAAACAACTCAAATACATCAAATAAAGCCCAAGGAAACAATTCTGAATGATAGCGATCAAATCCTAACTCAGATCCCAATTTCGGCCAAAAATCACACCCGGACCTGCACCTCGAAATCCGACAAAACTCACAAAATCCGACTACCTATTCAATTACGAATCCAACCATACTAGTTTCACTTAAATCCGACTCCAAATCGGTGTTCAAAATTAAAAAATTCATATTATGAAACTTTAGGCCAAAACTCCCGATTATCATCTCAAAATGCTAATTAAATGATGAAAACAATGGTATATTCATGTATATTAACCAAATCTGAGTTAGAATCACTTATCCCAATAAATTTCTTGAAATACTCACGAAAAATCATCACAAGCCGAGCTTCCAAATTCCAAAATATGAAATAATACCCTAAAATGGTGCGGCCGCATCCTTTTGGTGACTACAGTGCTAGGACTTAATATTTTGGCCATAACTTTCTCTACAGATGTCCAAATGATGACTTCTATACCTTTCTGGAAACTAGACACGAATGGATACAAATTTCATTTTTGAATCATCTCAAAATTACTTGTGGATAAGAACAAATAAGTTTCTAAAGACGGACCAGCGAATCTGCAGAAGTCCCTGATGTGCGGCCGCACATAAAATTGTGCGGTCCACACTCCTCCTCTGAGGACCGCTTTTTTCTGTTGTGGTCCGCACTCTTATGTGCGATCGGAACCTATCCTTCATCTCAGCACTCCAAAACATGCGGTCCGCACTTTCACAAGTGCGAGAACAATATTAGAGTGTTGAAATGCCCGGTCTCGCTCAAAACTCACCCTGAAACACACCCGAGGCACCCGGGACCTTAACCAAAGGTAACATCAAGTCCTAAAACACCATATAAACTTAGTCGAGCCCTCAAATCACATCAAACAACAAAAACAAAACATGAAATCACATACCAATTCAAGCTTAATGAACTTGAAACAACTTCTACAACCGATGCCGAAACTCATCAAATCACGTCCGATTGACCTTAAATTTTGCACACAAGTCACATTTGACATTACGGGCCTGCTCCAACTTTCGGAATCGGAATCCAACCTCGATATCAAAAAGTCCACTCTCTGTCAAACTTTTCAAAATTTCAACTTTCGCCATTTCAAGCCAAATTCTAATACGGACCTCCAAATCGCAATCTGGATGCGCTCCTAAATTCAAAATCACCCAACGGAGCTATCTGAACCATCAGAAGTCCAGTCCCAGGTAAAATACTAAAAGTCAAACTTGGTCAAATTTTTCTAATTTAGAGCTTCTAGCTGAGGATCATTCTTCCAAATCAATTCCGAATAAATCCTGAAAATCAAAACCGACGATTCACATAAGTTATAATACTTTGTACGGATCTACTCATGCCCTCAAACAACCGTTTACTTTCTTTAGTACTCTGCACGAGGGGGGCCGTTTTTCGTTGATAGAATGGTTTTCAGAAATTGAGGAGGAGAGAGCTTCAAAAGAGATAGAGATTTTCCTTTCATTCATTCAATTCCCTTGTCAGAATGATAGTGCTAAAATTAGGCATATATATAATATACTATAAATGTATCTTACGTCCTAATGTCCCATAAGTCAATCCACTCACATGGCTTACTTATAATAGCTTATTCCAGTGGAACTCATTACACTTTCTACACTTCGAACTAGCTAGTACCTTTCCTTAATTTGTTGGAATTAAGCTCTATTTAATTATGGAATAATTCTTCCGTTTTAATGATCATGCAAATTTGCTGCGTAAAAATGTGGTAACACGATGCATAAAGTTGAATACATATCTAATCAATCGTGTTACCGTATTTTCATATTTCCAGCATAAAGTAAAAACAACTTTAGCATATGGTATATATGAAAGTGCAAGAGGGGATGAATTGTGATTTTTTCTTTTCTTTTTTGAAGTAGTCGATTAGTATGAGTTCTAGTTGACTAGGCTTTTTAAGTATGAAGTGGCTTAGTACAAATGAGTTGATGTTGTTATACACCAACAACTTCTGTCACTTTTTTTTCTCTCTATAATTGATACAAACCAGTGTTCTTTTCTCCCTATATTCTCTTTTTTGTTGCACAAGAAATCTAAAACAGACTACAATGTTTTGTTTGAAGTAGAACAAAGAGATTGAAATTGGTTTGATCATAGTATATCGTTCCAAAGCCAGTGCAATAGATATTTATACTTCTCGATGGTTTCATCTTTTTGAGAGATTGACATCAAGGGAGTTTGTATTCAGACGGATTCGTAGATTGATTCTGACTTGTCTTGACTCACGGGCTTGAGTGATTTCTTCCTTAATTGATAGAATATTCTCGCTGCCAGATCCCTCGATTGATGGATTCGATTGACGTCATTATGTGGGAGAATCTTTTGGGGATGATTTCGTGCCAGTAAACTCCTTTGATTTAGATCCTTCTATAATATCTCTTTTAATTGATTTTGCCATCTTCGTTGATTGTTTTGTCCGCTTCTCTTTCCTTTTTCATTTGATTCATATTTGCCTCCATATTATTGCTCAGATCGTTTCCTACACATAGGGAGTAATTGGTTATCTTGCATCATTAAAATTTACTGAGATCTAACAATCTCCCCTTTTTTAGTGATAATACTTCCCAGTTGATCGGCCGCCTTGAGTTTGTTGCAATGAACCCTCCTTTAATTAGCATTTCTTGGTAGAAATGTCTAGTGGACTTCCCCTCAGTTGGACATTCTGTTGTGCCTCATGTGTAGTCAGTTCCCCCTCATTTGTAAGCGACTCCTCCTCAGTTGTATACCGCATGATGTACGTGCAATTTGATACAGAGCACAAAACACTAAACACGGAAGCAGGGAATACATAGAAACACAGGACTTAAGCTTGCTTACTATTTCTCCCCCTTTTTAATCAACAAAATAAAGGCAGGGAAATTAAAAGTATTTGTACTAAGAGTAGAACACATGACTGAATCATCAGTCACAAAAATAGGGCAAAAAGAAAATTGTCTTAATCAACCGAACATTAGTGACACAGAAAGTAGGTAAGGGTGTTGCGAACTGCCTCCTTAAGGCGATCAAAGCTATCATTCACTGTGACAGGGACTCCATCAATTCTGTCGTACATCTCTTTGAAGGCCCTTACAAATCTGCACTCGAATATTGGAGACGTCAGACCCTGTCTCCTTTGCCATTCCATGGATATCTTCAATCTGGCCTTGCATAGAGGTTAAAGAGTTCTTGTTAAAAGACACTGTTTCGTTGATGGAAACAAGCTTTTCTAGGAAGTTAGAATCACTTGTAATAGGGTTAGAAACAAGAGCCTTTGCCTTGGAATCGGAGGGGGCATTCTTGGTTTCATCACTTGTTTCTTGACCCAGGCACCTTTTACAGAAATATAACCCATGCTAGCAAATCCTCGAGAATTGTAAGACTTGGTGACAATGATGTAGGATGGTCAACAAGGGATATGTTGTTGGCTTCTAGCAGATGGTGATAACCATACCATAAGGAAGACTTGGGGGGTCAGCGGCACTTTTTATCATGAAATTAATAACCCAAGAGCACAACTTGACCTTGTGCTTGGTCATAAGGCAGTAAACTAAGAAGGTATCACGCTAGAAAAATGTAGAGAAGGATCATTTTCTTGGAAGAAGAGAGGTAACTACAATATGTGCCAAGACACGAGTTTCAAAATAGGCATCACTGGGTCCTAGTTGACTGGAGAGAGAGCTAGAGGGTGATTCGACTATACATCTTTTAGCTTGATCAAAAGATATTTCAAAGTCCTCAGGCCAGGTATTCTTAAAGAGCATAGAAAAAATAGAACAACTACATTGAAAAATAGTATCAAATAGAGTATAGCCCAGAACAATACGTTTACCAAGAACCAAGGTTTCTAATTTATCAGGTTTACTAGAGCAAAGATTATCATAGAACATTCTAACAATGGGTACATATACCTTTGGAGGAGGCAAGGAGAGAAATTCTTTCCAATCTTGGAATTCGAAGAGTTCCATCAATTTGCAGTCGAGGCTTTCCATGACATTTAAATCGACAACTTTGTCATGAGCGATAGGCTTGTCTTTGAAATCTATGAAGGCATCGCTGGTTGGAGTGTCCCAAAATTTCTGGTCAAACTCAAGAGAATTGGAGAGATCAATTTTTGGATTTTGGGAGTGAAGGTTTTATGGAGTTTTTCCATAGGTTGTTTTCCTAGGGACTTCTCATTGAAGCTGCGAGCATCACCTGAGAGATCTTAAGAGGAGGCAAAGTCCTCGGAGTGATCTGATCCTAGATTGACTGGTTCAGGAGGTTGAGAAGAGGATTTTTCCCTAGAGCTAGTGCTTTTACGAGTGGAAGCAAATGGATTTTTGGAGTGATTTGCCATGGTAGAGTTTGGAACAAGGGAGTTGAGATACAAACAATGTGAGAGGGACAGATGAGGCTTTGAACTAAAAAAGGTGATAAACGGCGGTTGAATACAAACGAAAAGGCATCAGAGATTTGACACAATGATTGACCGGTCTCTGAAAGGTTTTTAAAATGTGTGAAACAAGAAAAGTAACATACACATAATTAATTCATCTCACACACTTAGGGAAATTTAAACTGAGATACAGAAATAACTAAAAATACCAGAAAGGCCCTAAAATTATGAGTTCATGGAAATAATGCCAAGAGAGTCTCGCAATGCACAAAATATGTCTTCTATTAAAGGTTTTGTGAATATATCTGCTAATTGATCAGTGAAACTGACAAACAATAATTCTATGTTGCCTTTAAGAACATGATCTCTAATAAAATAATGCTTAATATCTATATGCTTAGCTCTAGAATGATGCACATGATTCATTGATAGACAAATAGTACTAGAATTATCACAGAATATTTGAGCAAGTTTGAAAAATAATTCATAGTCACCCAATTGATAAGACATACATAGCAATTGAGCACAACATTGTCCAATAGCGATGTACTCTACTTCAGTTGTGGAAAGAGCCACTGATCCATGTTTCTTATTGTTCTAGGAGATTAGCTTTTTCCTAGTAATTGAAAAGTCCCACTTCTACTTTTTTTGTCTTCCTTGTCACCTACGATATTAGCATCTGAAAAACCCTCACGTTTAAAATTGTTAGAGAGAGGATACCAAAGTCCGTAAGAAGTGGTTCCAATGAGATAGCAAATAATTCGCTTTAATGCTGTTAAGTAAGAATCTTTAGGAGATGACTGAAACTTAACACATTTACAAGCACTGAACATGATATATGGTCGACTAGCCGTTAAATAAAGTAGAGATCCAATCATTCCACGATACTTGGTTTCGTATACTAATTTTCCCTGTCCATCCATGTCTAAACTTGTACACTGACTGATAAGAGTTCCAATCGACTTGGCATTGCTCATTCCAAAATTTTGAATCAATTCCTTTGTATACGTGGTTTGGTAGATGAAAATCCACTTTCAGATTGATGGATTTGTAGTCCAAGGAAAAATGTCATGTCTCCTATCATACTCATTTGGAACTCACTTTGCATGAGATTTGAAAAGTCCTTGAACAAAAGAAGATTATCACTACCAAATATTATATCATCTACATAGATTTGAATAATAAGATTACCTTCAATAGATCTCTTGATAAATAGCGTAGTATCCACCTTACCTCTGGTGAATCCATGATTAGTTAAAAAAGAACTCGATCTTTCATACCAAGCTCGAGGAGCTTGTTTGAGTCCATAAAGAGAATTAGCTAGCGTGCTACCGGTGCAAATGTTTCATCATAGTCGACTCCTTCCTGCTGTGAGTAGCCTTGAGCTACTAGTTTGGCTTTATTTCTTACTACCTTTCCTTCTTCATTTAGCTTGTTTCGAAATACCCACTTTGTTCCGACTACAGTAGCGTTTGCAGGCTTAGGAACTAATTTCCAAACTTGTTTTTTGTCGAATTGATCAAGTTCGTCCTGCATGGCTTTCATCCAGCTGGAGTCCTTTAGGGCTTCATCAACTTTCTTTGGTTCTACTTGACAGATAGTGAAATATTTGCTTTCTTTTGAGATATCCTCTGGTTTTCATCCCTTCTCTTGGATCCCCTATGATGAATTTTTGAGGATATTCAGGTTCACTTCTCCATTCATTCGGTCGGGTTCCAACTGCAGAAGTAGTCGACTCTTTTTTTGGTTCAATCGGATCGATCGCAGGTTCATTAGTCGACTCCGTGATTGTAGCTGGTATATCAATCAAATTCTGTGGTTTATTTATCTGTGATACTTCTTGGTTGTTGTCTTCATCATCTGCAATAATTTCTTTCTCAGCTGTAGAGTTATTTTCATCGAATATAGCATACACTAATTCTTCTACAAATAATGTATGTTTGTTGTAAACTCTAAAAGATCTATTGTTAATAGAGTAACCAAGGAAAATACCTTCATCACTCCTTGGATCAAACTTACCAAGGTTATCCTTACCATTGTTGTGAATGAAGCACTTACTTCCGAACCGGTGAAATTAGTCAATACTTGGTTTTTACCTTTCCATAATTCATAGAGTCTTCTTCAAAATAGGTCTTATGAGGCACCTGTTAAGAATATGGCATGATGTACTGACTGCTTCTGCCCAGAAGTGATTTGGCAGTGAATGCTCTAATATCATTGTTCTTTCCATATCTTATAGAGTTCTTTCTTGCGTTCAACTACTCTATTTTGTTGATGTGATATTGGGGCTGAGAAGTTATGGGTATACCCTTGATCAATACAGAATTCTTCAAAGGATATGCTTCCAAACTTTCCTCCATGGTTGCTTTGGATGATTATGATCAGATACCCTTTTCTCTTTCAACACTTTTGCAGAAAATCTCAAAAAACTTCTAGAGTTTCATCTTTATAAGATAAAAGAACTACTCATGTAAATGTGAGTAACCATCAACAATAACAAAACCATATCATTTATCTCCAATGATGACAATTCTAATGGGTCCAAACAAATCCATATGAAGTAATTGCAATGGCTTGGTAGTGGACACACTATCCTTTGTTTTAAAAGAGCTTCTAGTTTGTTTACGAAACTGACATGTATCACACACATGATTTCTAGAAAAATTGATTTTGGGAAGACTAATAACTAAATCATGCTTGGACAGTTATTCAATAAGATGCATGCTTGCATGACCAAGTTTTTTGATGCCAAAGTCATAGATCGTCAGAAATGGATACTAGACAAATGTGACTATTTATATTTTCAATGCCATCAAGAATATAAACATTTCCATACCTTTTCTAGAATAGTTTTACCTGTTTCATCCTCAATGGCACATCATATTCTCTTGAATTTTACTTCATATTCCGAATCACATAGCTGACTTATGCTCAAGAGATTGTAGTTGATTCCGTCTACAAGATATACCTTTGTAATGTCACAGTTATTTTCGAATGGAAATGTACCAGTACCAACTATCTTTCCCTTTGAATCATCATCAAATTTAACATTTTCTTCATTTATTTGTGTGACTTCTTTGAAAAGATTTTTGTCACCCGTCATGTGACTGGAACACACGCTATTTAAATACCATTTTCCTTTACGGATCTTTCTGTGATGTTCCTGCAAAATAGAATTGTAACCTTCTTTTAGGCACCCAAGCTTACTTGGGTCCTTGTTGATTAGTTCTACTAGGATCAGGATTATTTTCGGGTTTCCAAATCCATCCTGAAACATTATATTTACGAGATCGAAAAAAGAATATTTATGATTGTGTTTGATCTACCACTTGTGTTAGTACATGTGGACTCAGTTCTAAGCAGCCATTTTCTAATTGACTTGTAAGTTACCTGGATAGACTTGACAAAACTATGAATGGTGGATTTACGCATGCCATTAAGTTGCATTTGTAATTACTGAACTTCATCTTGAAGTACATCTCTTTCGATTTCACATACTTCATGCTTAAGTTCCTAATTTTTCTTTTCCCTATTGAGTCTCCTTAGTTCATTTAAAAAAAAATTGAGACTCTTTTAGGGTAAGGTCAAGAATATCCTGCAATTCATTAAATCTGTCACAGTTATAAGATCTTACCTCGCTTGTTTCACCTCGTGCCACGAAATAGTTTTTAGTATTTTCCTTGTATTCATCATCTAATGTATCTTCATTGGTTCAAAAACCAGAGTATTTGTTCATGTTATTTTCTAGGATGGTCATGAAACATAGATGTGTTATTTCTTCGTATTCTAAACTATCTTCATCACTCAAGGATTTGTTTTTGCTGAACCCTCCGGAGACTTTTCTTTTAAGATCTAGGCATTCAGCTTGAACATGCCCATACCTTCCACACTCATAACACTTCCCATCATTCTTGTCTTGTTCATTGTACTGCCTGGTTCGCCTAGATGGCATCCTTCCCCTTCTTGTATTTATATACCTTGCCATTAACCTATCTATGTTTCTTGATACCATAGCAATTTCTTCTTCAAGAGCTTCTGGATCGTCATCAATACCATTCTCAGGTGCTTCAGTTGTAGATTGGAAGGCAACTGTTTTCTTCTTTTCTTCCTGACTTGTCTTCTTGAGATGAGTTTTCTCAAATGCTATAAGATCTCCTCTAAGTTCATCATATGAAAGTTTGTTTAGATATTGAGATTCGAGTGCCACTACTTTTGTATGCCAAGTGGTAGGTAAACTCTCCAAGATCTTTCGAACTTGATCACCACTTAAATAGGGTTTACCAAAAGCTTTTAGATCGCTAATGATTTTGTTGAATCTTGCGAACATTTCCTCAATGGATTCTCCACTTAATGAGTTTTCTCCAATAGTTATTTGATTGACCATGATCTTTCCTTACAAGCGGTTAAGCAAAAAAGTGAGACAGATCTTTGATACCAATTGAAAGTGCAAGAGGGGGAGGGGGAGGGGAGAGGGGGGAGGGGGTATATTTCATGAATCGAATGAAAAAGATAAATTGCAGAAATTAAATGACGCAATATATTTTTATACTAGTTCGGATTCAGAATGAATCCTACATCCCGTCCCCATGGGTTGCAAGGTTAATCTCTTTGAAGTATGAAGTGGTTTAGTATAGATGAGTTGATCTTGTTATACATCAACAACTTTTGTCACGTGTTCTTCTCTCTATAATTGAGATAATGCCTCGCCAATGTTCTTTCCTCTCTCTCTCTTCTCTTCTCTTCTTTGTTAAAGAAGAAATCTAAAGCAGACTACAGTGTTTTGTTTGAAATAGAATAAAGAAATTGAAGTTGGTTTAATCAAAGTATATCATTCCAAAGCCAGTGCAGTATGTATTATACTTCTCGATGCTTTCATCTTTTTGAGAGATTGACACCAAAGGAGTTTGTATTCAGACGGATTCGTAGATTGATTCTGACTTGTCTTGACTCGCGGGCTTGGGTGATTTCTTCCTTTGAGAGAATGTTCTTATTGACGTTATTATGTGGAAGAATCTTTTGAGGATAATTTCGTGCCAGTAAACTCTTTTGATTTAGATCCTTCCTATAATATCTTTTTCAATTGATTTTGCCATCAACCATGATTGATTAGTCCGCTTCCTTTTTCATTTGTTTCATACTTGCCTCCATATTATTGCTCATATCTTTTCCTGCACATAGGGAGTAATTGGTTATTTCGCATCATTGGAGTTTACTGAGATCTAACAATATATAATACCTTAGAGGTTATTTGGTTTGGATATGGTTTATGCCGGGATAAGTTATACTGGTATAAGTTATGTTGGTATAAGTTATACTGGGATTATTTTTTATCTACCGTTTGGTATGTTATATTAAATATGACAATTGCATAATTTGTAAGAAGAATGTATAAGTTATATTGGTGTTAATTACCTCACCTTCTATAAGGTATTATCTCTATGTTAATTTTAATCTTAAAATAACTTATACCTGATTGCTAACCAAACGAAATATTAAAGTGGTATTAAATTTTTATATCAATAATATACTTTCTTATATCTCGTACCAAACAACATCTTTAAGGTATAGGATGACAATAGCACAACATAATTGGAAAAAGGAGCTAGCTAGGGATCAACAATTGACAGTCGGCCATGTGCATTAAAAGCCAACTCTGGCCTCGTACAGTTTATGAGCTAAGACCTCCTTTTGAGGTAGTGGAGTATGTCACTCAACAAGTAAAGCTCGAATGGAAAACAACCTTAGTATTAATATGACTGTCAAATGATGAAAATTGGATAAGATATCTACCAAAAGTTTTATAGTTCAATTATTGGGAGTTATCCAGCTACTCCATTAGTCTTGCGTTTACCTTTTTGTACATATGAATTCTCTTTCAGGACCAGTTGTTGCTGCCTTAAAAAAGGTGAATATTGCGACTATTTCGGCCACTATGGCATGCCATGGCAGTTGAACATCCACACTAAATACGATGATAAAAACACTTTGAGAATAACTAAAAAGTCGTGTTCTAGGAGTGTAATGTAGATAATATACTCTAATGCAAGTTTTAGTGATTTCTACGACTCGAACCCCTTGACCTATTGATCACACGAAGACAAGACAATTTTACCGTTACTCCAAAAAAAAGTGAGAAAAGGCAAAAAGAGGACGAAGCAGACGTATAATTAAAATGTGCTCTGCTCCACCACTAAAGTCAATGCTCAATTTCTATTTTGTACAAAAAAACGTAACAATTTTACTTCGGTAGCTAAGAATCTAAAATAGGCATAAGAAAATCACAAAAGGAAGAAATATAAACAATTTGAAGTTATTACTTAGTTAAAGCAAGAATGTCTAATATATAAGTATGTGAATTGACAAGAATATTCTACTGAAGTATTATCCTTATTGCTTAGCTTAATCTAGAATGATACTCCTAGCTGGGTATTAGTGCTATGATTGCTGAACTTAAGAGCATTTTTTGCATTATAGCAGGAAGTAGCGGAGCCACATGCACCCTAGGGGTGTCAATTAACACCCCTTCGTCGGAAAAGCTACATTGTTTAGCTCGGTAAATTTTTGTAAAATACGTATATATACTATATAATGACATCCTTTGACTTCTTGGTGAGTTTGTTTCTTTATATTTTGACTCCCCTTAGTGAAAATCTTGACTCTATCACTGATAGCAGGGAGAATAAAAGAAAATATGAGAAGAGAACGAAAAGATAGGTTTATCATCAAGATTATGTGGTCATAATAGTTGTAAAAATTGTGCGGGGTACCCTATTTGGTCGCCCTCATTTAACCTATACCCATTTTTTAAAAAGTTTTAACTTGTACCCACTTTTTAAACAACTTCAGCCCCCTTTCTCCTCCTTCTCCTCCTTCGTTTTCTTCTTCTTTCTTCTGCTATTGTTGGTGCTGCTATGAAACTTCAGTTCATATGGATGAACTTTCTGCTGAAGATTAATGTTTGTTGCTTATGTACTTCGACCAATCTAATAACTTCCAAACAAATAAAGTTAAGAATGCTGAAGTTCAGCAAACATAAACAAAAACCTCAGCTCCTATAATGCTGAAGTTCAGCAAATACAAAACAAACTTCAGCCCTGAAGTTTATCACAAACATAACAAAATTTCAGCTAAAACATTCTGAAGTTCAGCAAATATAGAAAAACACTTCAGCCAAAACATGCTGAAGTTCAGCAAATATCAAATTATTTAGTGCTGAAGTTTTTACAAATGAACTAAATTAAATTTTCTGCTGAAGTTTTTTGAAAAAGCTTTACAACAAAACTAATGAATCCAGAACAAAACTTCAGCTTATTTAGTGCTGAAGTTTTTACAAATGAACTAAATTACTTCAGCATCTTCTACTGAAATTTTTGAAAAAGCCTTACGACAAAACTATTGAATCCAGCGCAAAACTTCAGCTAAAACATGCTGAAGTTTTTACAAATGAACTAAATAACTTCAGCTTCTTCTGCTTAAGTTTTTGAAAAAGCTTTACGACAAAACTATTGAATCCAGGGCAAAACTTCACCTAAAACATGCTGAAGTTCAACAAATAGAGAACAAAACTTCAGCTAGTAGAATATTTAAGTTCAGCCGTCTACTAGAATGCTGAAGTTTGCGTGATTGCCTTTGCTACTTTAGGCCCGAAAAGTGGGTACGCTTGCAATTTTTTTTTGCGAAGCGGGTATAAGTTAAAAAATGATCCAAAAAGCGGGTATAGATGCAAATCCCCCAATTATGTTTGTCTTACTTCTATCTAAAGATTTACACTACGGAGAAGAAATCATGAAAAGAAAGAAAAGTTATATCATCTATAATAGCACTTTACTATAATGGACAAGTTTTCTTTGAAACCAATTTTTTATGTTATCTTGTAATATGTGTTCTTTATAACTGCACTCACTATAGCAGCCAAAAATTTCGGAACAAACGAGGTTGTTATAGAAATGCTTGACTGGATACGGCTTAATGCAGGTTGTGTTTAGTTGCCTTGAAGTTCAAATATGGGCTTTTTTCAATTTTAGTCTGCATCAGAAACTATCTACATTCGATAGCAAAAAAATATATAAAATTTGTATAATATATACATGTACAATATATATATATATATATATATATATATATATATATATATATATATATATATATATATATATATATATATATATATATATATATATATATATATATATATATATATATTACTATTATTTTGAGAGCGGCTATACAGTGCCATTTTACCTTCAAGAATATTTTGGGGAGAAGGCCCAAAACAGGCCCAAAATAAAAATAGAAAAAGTCTGATTTGTTAGGAGTTCTGAAGAAATCGTTTGTGCTGCCCAATAAATTCAACAATCGGGCCAGGCCCAAAATTGGTTTTCCTTTAGGAGTTCTAACGAAATTGTTTGTGCTACCCAATAAATTATGTATGTTATATATAAAAATTAATGTAAATAGTTTCTGACGGAGGCTAAAAGTGAAAAGAACCCTTGATAATTTAAGAGAACAAAATAAATTATTATTTTTAAAAATTAAAAGAGGGGGCAAATGACTTCTTAGTTTTTGCTCATTAAGGTTGCCTCTCGCTTTGTATACGCACAAAATCAGGCTCGCCCGATTTTGTATGATTAATCGAGACCAAGATGGCAGGCTAAGGTTCAGTCTCGTGTTATATCAAATCGTAACATGAAGATACATTACCAAGCTCGTAATTCGAGGACCAATTGAGATCGAGACCAGCCGATATTGAGACCGAACGAGGTAAGCATCGAGCGAGATCGAAGAAAGTCTGCTGAGTCGAATAATAGAAAGCTGAGATATCCGTGATCGGCAAGAATTATAGCGAAAATCTCGGCACGTATCGAATTAAGACCGGTTATTTAGCCAATCATGGGATTTCCTTCCGTATTTAGAATTGTACCATAAGTAGAATTTTCCTACTACATAAAGGGAGTTCCAATCATTTTGTAATCATCACACTCACACATAACAAAGCAATATATTACGCTTTCTCTCTTAAGCGTTCTTGCTCTGCTGTTCAGTTCATACTTTTCAATTATATACTCAGTCGGTTCGAGGGCGATCTAGCTCGAGGGCCAAGCTGTGCTTTATATTGATTTGCTTTATTTTACAGTTAGTTTCTAACATCAATTCTCATATTTGTCAATTTGTACTAAGTGAAATCACATATCTTTAAAATTACTTATAAATTTAATTGTTATCTGATTTTAAAAGTAAACGCACTTTTCTATGTTTCTGTTTTTCTTTTCTTTTTCCCCTGATTGATATAGGTATGAGAGAAGCTAATCCAGGATTCTTCGGGTGCCATACTATTTTGGGTTTCGGTTTCATTTATTTTAAGCTTTGGTTGTGATTATTGGTTCTTTAATTTTTATAGATAGACCGATCAAATAAAATAATTTAATTATTGTGATATGTTAAAATAACGCACAAAACTTACAATACCACTAATACATACAAAATATATTACTTATAATTATCCTCAACGAGAATTCATATTTTAAAACTATGTCGGACTCAAGGAGGACAACTGAAACTAAGGCCTCAATTGTTTTTTTTAAGATTAAAACGTCTGAATCTGAATACACATCTGAATATCAAGATATGTATTAAGATTAAGATATATGAATCCGAATACACAACTGAATATTAAGATGTGTATTAAGATCTGAATATTAAATGATTAAGACTGTTTGATTTTTAACATCTGAATGTATAAGATTTATCTTTATTTGAAAATTAGTAAACATAAAATTCAAATGAAACACTAATTAATCTAATATTCTATCAATAAAATATATAGTTTTTAAGAATATGATAGATGTTGGTGGTAATGGCTAACGGGTAAATGCCGACTAGAGGCGGTGGTTGGTGGTAGTTTTGGTTGATGTTGGTGGTTCAGGGTAATAGGTAGTGGTGATTGGTAATGGTGGCGATTATCATTGAGGAGGGTGGTGGTGGGTGATGATAGTTAATAATAGCGGGTGGTGGTGGTGGTACTTGTGATTGAGAAAGGTGATGGTGGGTGGTGGTAGGTTATAATGATGGGCAGTGTCGGCTGTGGTTGTTGATGATGATGGGATAGTTAGTTGTGGCAGTTGAGGTGAATGAATATTAGATTGTGGTTGAAATGATGGTGACGGGAGTGGTGGAGATGATGGGTGATGATAGTCGATAATAGTGGCAACTATGATTGATGATGATAGTGATGTGGTGGTGGCAGCAGCATGGTGGTAATTGATAATGGTAGGCGGTGATGGCAGTTAATAATAAATATGGATGATAACATCTTAATGAAATTAAGTCTCTGTTAATCATACAGACTTATCCAGACCCATTAAGTGGTTGTGAAGTAAAAAAAAAATAAACACACTTAATAATTAAGATCTAAATAATTAAGATTCAAACTGTAAAAACAAACGCACTTAACATCTGAGATCTAAATAATTAAGATTCAAACCTCCCTTAAGTACAAATAAATGAAGCCTAAAACTTGCTTTACATACATATTTAGATACACAATTATATTCCTATCTTGAAGAATATATTTGTCAAATCACCAACATTAATTAATCACAACCTCATATATATATATAATTTAAACGCAAGATTTCACCACACCGCCTACCAATGTTTACTTGTACCCGATGACAATTCCTGTCTTTATATTTTCTTCCTTGTTGAATTGTCATTAATCTTCCACAAACGTGGTTCTTTCTAAATTAATATTACAAATTCTCAAGAAATGACTAACATTTCACAAACTAAACAGTAACTGTCAAATTGCTTCCTGTTCCCAAAAGAAATTGATTTCAAATCAAATTTTCCTTTGTTATCTTTTACAATAAGCGATAAGGAGCAATGAAGAATATTGCACGGTTGAGCCTTCTACCCTTTTAGTTATGATGAAAAAAAAAAGTTTTAGTTTCGTGTACTGATTATTAAAAAAAATATTTATATAATGAATAAATACTAATTCCCTCTGCTTCTTCTCGTCCTTATTCTTCTTCTTTTTCTCCGTGCCTTTATGAGCCGAGGGTATATAAAAAATAGTTTCTCTACCTTTATTAGGTAAAGGTAAGACCAGTGTACACACTACCCTCCCCAAACACCACATGTGATAATATATTGGGTATGTTATTATTTTATGAATAAATACTAATTACTACTCCCTCTGTTTCAAATTAGATGATGTGTTTTCCTTTTTAATTTGTTCCAAAATAAATGACATATTTCTATTTGAAAATATCTAAACTTTAAACTCTTCATTTTACCCATTTTATCATTAATGAAAAAATTTTATAATCACATAAATATTATGCACATAAAACTTTACCCCTTAAAATTTTTAAGATTACAAATTTTATAAAAAAAAAATTTTGTAAAATTTCGTGCCGAGTCAAACTATCTCATCTAAACTAAAATAAAAAGAGAGAGTAATAGCTAACATAAATGAGTAACTTATATGTGTATATAATTGAAATTCAAAAATAATTTTCTTGGAGGAATGTAAAAGTCAAACGGCTCAACAGCCAAAATAGAAAAGACTTCTAGATAAACGATAGTCTAAATGATAAATTCTGTTTGAAAATTCCACATTTTTAATCCATTTAGTAGTAACTTCTTCATAATTAATGAGCTAGCCCACAGTTTATAATGAACCAAAATTTCTAAGATTGTCATCTCTTATTAATTCAGAATTTGCAGTTCAAAAATGAACCTCAGTTTAGCAGCAGCAACGATAAAACGAATCAACTACTGGTTATCAGAGCAAAAATCAATTGTAGCATTTCAATGGAGTCCAATAATGTGGGGGTCAACTTGGTCATTTCTCATAATCTCTATTTCCACTTATATAATCACCTCCGCCACCCTCCACCTTCTCCTCCTCCTCATAGGGCGGCGCCGCCCCATTCCACTAGGACCCATCCCTGCCCTTCACAGCCTCGCCATGTCCCTTATCTCCGCCACAATCTTCCTCGGAATCCTCTCCTCCGCCGCCGCGGAAATCCGTGACACGCGGTGGATATGGCAGCGTTCTAAAACCCCGTTTCAGTGGCTTCTTTGTTTCCCTATCGGTACACGCCCTTCAGGGCGCGTGTTCTTCTGGTCATATGTTTTTTACCTCTCTCGTTTCCTTCATATTCTTCGTACGTTTTTTACCATCTTACGACGTCGTACTCTCTCCTTTTTTCAACTATTTAACCACTCGATTCTAATTTGTATGTCATTTCTTTGGCTTGAATTTTCACAATCATTTCAAGTTATAGCAATTTTACTAATGACTCTAGTTTTTACTTTGGTTTACGGGTACCGTTTTTGGACTGAGATCGGGTTTCGGAGGGCCCGTTTTCCATTTGTGATGAATTGTCATTTAATTTTCTTGGGCTGTAATTTGGCTTGTCATATTGGTGTGCTGCTGTTGCATTTTTATAAAGGCGGATGTAATGGAATGGGAGCTTGGTTTTTTAACGCTCTACTAAATACCTTTGTGCTTTTAATATTCTTGAGATCATATGTAAAGACTTATTATTTAATTAGAGAAAATTACTTTCATGTTGCTGCTTCGTCTATTTCTGAAGTTGGAGATTTCGTAACTTCACAAACAAGCAATAAGTCAGATGTGAGAAGCCAGAATTTGAAGGTGGCGGGACAGACGAGCGCACTGTAAAATATATGACAGTTTTCCATATAAATATATATATATATATATATATATTCAGAATTTCTTTCAAAGTTAACGGGATTCGGTGACCTCGGTCCGCTTCTGGCTGTGACGAGGAAGAAGGAAATGTAAGGACATCAGTTCAATATGCTTCTTTTGATATTTGTTATGTAAATTCTTTTGTTTAATTTAACTCTTCTGTATCCTCTTTTATGCGGGTAAATAAAAGATTGTGATTTATCCATTTCTTTCTCGTCTTCTCTTCATCTTTAATTTTTGCATGGCGAAATTATTCGTTGATGTTTGGTTATCCAGGAAATATAAATGAAATTATTTTTTATCAAAAAGAGAAAAATGACTTTAAACACTCATGGACAGAACTGAGTCAAATTCCTCGCAAGTACTCTGTTTAACTTTTAATTTCAGTTCAAGGCAAGTCATTTACAGCGTAAATTAAGAGATTCGAGAGAATATTATTACAGTCAGGCCGAATAATTAAAACACGAAATTAATGAACTTAATTATCACAAATTGAATGCTTTCCAATGTGAATCCATCTTTAGGGGTTTGGTCCATCTACTATTGCTATTCAATTGACTTCCACGCCGCCTATCAATGTAGAAGGAAAATCTATGGAATTGAAGCCAAGTTTGACAACATATACATATTTGAAGAAGCTTCCACTGAAGAAGAATTAAAACAAGTTTGACCATATATTTGACAGGAAGCTTCCATTCATTAATTAGTAACAATAATCAGACTTAGAGCCCGTTTAAATTGGCTTATTTTAAGTGTTTTTAAGTCATTTTGTAGTGTTTGGATATAGTAAAAAAGTGCTTTTAAATACTTATTTTTAAGCTAAAATGACAAAATTAAGCCAAAAGTCAAAAGTTAGAATTCCTAACTTATAGCTTTTGGCTTAAAAATCACTTACAACAAGCCCATCCAAACGGGGTCTTAGTAAAGCTGGGTGGATGAAAAATTGCACCGTCTGATTCATCTGAATTCCAATATTGTTGACGCGGAATATATATTTATATACAAAAATCTACTCAAATTGCAACAAATATATACTCTGTACTCTAGATATGCTCAATGCTAGGGGATGGCAAATGGGCGGGTTGACTGACTTTGAGCGGGTCATAATGGGTTGGGTCAATAAACGGGTCATTGTCCAACCCAGCCCAACTTGTACTTGAGCTAAGATTGGCTTAACAATGGGTCATAGTCCAATTCGTCCGACTTAACCCGTGTTTTATAATCATACTCATCTTACATAAACAAAACCTTTTACATTTATATATTTATGTATGTTCCCTACTTTCTTAGCTTCTTCCTAATTTATCCATTCAATGCACTAACGGTGAATTGCTATATATCTAATTTTAAATTTTTAGCTAAGAAACACATATGGATTAATCTTATACTCAATTATTCATGACCTTTTATAACTTTTTAAAACTAAATAAATATTTAAAAGTGTATAAGAAAGAAGGAAAAAAAGCATAAGAAAAAATTAGCGATTGAAATAAAAGACAATATTCCAGAAAATATTTGTGCATGATAAAGGTTTGGCTAATTGATTTTTTTTTTTTTGGTTGTAATTGTTACGTAAACAATTTATTTAGAAAAGAGTCCGGCCATAAAAAATTTTCAAAAAACTTTGTTGATTAAATCTTGTAAAGAAAAACAACCCATACAATTTTCTGTACAAACTTTGATTTACATCTATTTAAGTAGTTATTATTTATTCTTTATAATGTAACACGAGAAGCCCCACTACCCAATTAAGCAGTACTCCCTCCTTCCCAAAAAAAAAATTTAGTATTTTGAGAATCAAAATTTATTTTCTTAAATAATAAGTTAGTATTTAAATTTGTAAGTTGAAAAATATGTTTTATGTTATTTCTAAATAAGTAAATTTAACCACAACTCAGTTACAAAATTATTCATACTTACATTAAAACTTCAATACCTTGATTCTCATTTTTAAACTTAGATACAGAACTAATGATGGGGCAACAAAGTAAATTTTCGGACAAGCTTTCAGTTGGGTTGAGATTTTTTTATTTTGGGTGAGTTTTATGGGTTGTAATGGGCTATTAAAAATGATAGGTTAACCTTGGAGTCAGTCCAAATAGACCCATGAGCTAAAATGGTAAAAATAGTAGGGGTTAGTCAGTTTTCGGACTGATCATTCAAAAATAGCCAGCTTTTGCCAAATCACTGAAAATAATCACTATTTTGCTGCAACAGAGACCGGTCCAACATAATATAATGGAGTTCGGTGCACCTGTATATGGATTTCCTGCATATTATGCTGGAACTCCAACACGCCGAAAGTTACAGCATAATATACTGGAGATTCGAGCACCTGTGCATGAACTTTCAGCATATTATGCTGGACAGGTATACTTTGCTGGAACTTCAGTATAATATAATAGAGTTCCAGTATACTTATGTCAGAACTCCTGTATATTATGCTGGAGTTCCAGCATAAGTATACTAGAACTCAAGTATATTATGCTGGAGTTTTTTCTGAATGTTGAACAGTGTTTTCGTTCAGATTTATCTTTACATGAAGAGTGGCTACATTTCGATTACTTTTGGAATTGTGGCTATTTTTTAGTGACCACTTGTAAATCTAGCTATTTTTGAATTTCTCCCGCTAAAATATTTATAGTCCAACCTATTTATCTCTAGAGGGATTGGACGGGTTTGGGCTCATATTGCCACCCTACTCGGTGCCAAGGTGTTATCTCTACTTGTGAAGTTATGATGTAAAAATTGCACGGGGCGCTCTATTTGATTGCCCCATTTAACCTATACTCATATTTTTAAAATTCTTTAACCTATACCCTAATTTTGACAACTTCATACGCCTCATCTTCCTCCTGACATATGCGCTCCTTTCTTCCTTTTCTTCTTTCTTCTCTCAAACACATGTCACTCGCATTACATGGAACATAAGCATTCTGAAGATGATTTCTCTTAGTACATCAAAATGCATTTCTATTGGTGCCCACAAAGCTAAAGTTTGTTCAAGTTTAATTCGAATCTGTTTTTGCTTTTATATTATCTTGTCTCAATATCTGCGCTGGAAAAAAAATGCAGAATTGGGTTGCGTTAACTGTGCTTTACTAAACTAGATTATACACGTGCACATACACTGCTTGGTAGAATCCTGAATTTGGCTTAAGTTATATTTTAAAGCCATCAAACTTCAAAGAAAGATAGTTCTGACAGAATAGAACTTCAGCCCTAAGAATGCTGAAGTTCAGCAAATATAAACAAAAACTCCAGCTTCTAGAATGCTGAAGTTCAGCAAATACAAAACAAAACTTCAGCTCCTAGAATGCTGAAGTTCAACAATTACAAAACAAAAACTTCAGCCAAACACATGTTGTAGTTTTATTAAATTGAAATTTGTCATTTCACTATGAACTGAAATTTGTGTGATTGCCTATGCAACTCAGGCCAAATTATTCAGACAAAAATATTAGAAGTTTTTTTTTGATAAGGCAAAAAGTCTTACAAGATCTTATGTGTGAAATATATTATTTAGCTTCATGTGTGCAAAATATAAATAAATAAATTATAGTTAAATAATAAAAATTTGTGACGGAAAATAAACGTGGTATACATGTAGGCGTCTGGACAATATATATTTGGCTGCCTGATATTGAAGGATAAAGAGTATTTAAAGTTAGAACTGTAAAAGGAAAAAACACATGTTTATATATTTTTTATTTATTTTGTGCTCGTTACGACAAATATTTTGCAGGCCTAGTGGCCTACCATATTGGTTGCGAAGTTTATTCCTTTGTAATCCCAATCTCGTCTAAGGTCGTCATTTTTGAAGTCGTATACTTTGTTGGATTTTTAAATATAAATTGGTGTATTGAAGGTTTGAAGAAAACATACACAATCATATTCAAAAAGGTATTCAAAGTAACATTGTACAAGCAATTTTAAAAAGTAACCTAAATATAATAATACTAATAATAATATATTCTAACTATTTAATTTTTAAAAAACTAGTTAATTAACATACAAAGTATTTTTTTCCACATAACTTAACTTCTTTTTTTATTTCTATTTGGGCGAATATTCTATGTTTGCCTTTTGTGATGAGTAGATAAATATGAAAATTATGTTGTTTGGCCAGCTTTGGATCGTGGATCGCTTTTGTGGAGTACAAACTACCTCGATTTGCATGTGCCGTCCGAGCGTGAAATCAGAAAGCTTTTATATGAAAATATAAGAAATAATAATTTTTAGAATTAAAAAATTTGATTATAGTTGACTTTGGTCAACATTTTGAGTAAACGGACCCGGATCTGTATTCCGACAATCTCGGGAGATCCGCAATAAAATATGGGATTTGGGTGTATACCCGGAAATGAATTCTGAGATAGGAGATTGAGATATAACTCTTAATTGCTTCATGTTCATTGTTGTCTTCTATAATTACTTGGCTTGTTATATTGTTGTAAGCCTTGTTTCAATCATGTTTGGGAAAGTATTAGTTGATTTCCTTGGTTTCATTGTGGTACAATAAGACCGAGTGGGTTGACATTATTTTTACGACATGTAAATATATATATATATATATATATATATATATATATATATATATATATATATATATATGTATATTCCGGTTGGTTCATGTTGAGATATTATTTATGAAGTTGTGAGCACTACCGTTTGTTCTTTATGACTGTTGAGACAAAAGTATTGTGAAGGGCTTAGCCTGAATTGTGAAAGTTTTGATAGAAATAAATATATATGACTGTGATAAGGGTGGACAGGGCAAATAAACATATATGACTGTGATAAGGTGGATGAGGGAAATAAATATATGACTGTGATAAGGGTGGACGAGGGAAATAAATATATATATGACTGTGATAAGGGTGGACAAGGGAAATAAATATATATGACTGTAATAAGGGTGGACAGAGAAAATATATATGACTGTGATAAGGGTGGACAGGGAGAATATAAATATATGACAGTGATGAGGGAGGATCATTATGCTTTACTGATCTTATTACAAAGATTTGAAAATTTATTGTTTTATCCTACTATTTCTCGTATCTTGCACATTTGGTTATTTTTAAATTAAAATTTGGAAATTTGGAAACTTGCGTAAAATTTTGGTGACAGCTGAGGCCTGGAATAGGCGACCGAGTTATTTTAATTGTTGTTTCAGTTTATATTTTCTTGTTTGTGTAGAATTGTTTTATTGCGTTATATATATATATATATATATATATATATATATGGTCACAGGTTAAGTTATAATTGCCCCGCCTTAGCTTCGTCACTACTTCATCGATGTTAGGCTCGCACTTACTCAGTATATGGGGTCGGTTGTACTGATACTACACTCTGCACTCTTTTGTGCGAATCCAGGTACCGGCCAACAATAGAGATTTTTAGTAGTGTCCGGATTTTTGCGTCGTCCCTCGTTCGAACAAGTCTTACTTACTGTTACATTTATCCTTCCACTTGGTCGCCATGATTCCAAGCTCTCTAATTAATTCGGTATGCCAATTCTGTGTTACTTCACATATATGCTTTTATATATATGTGTGTGTGTTCGCAATTGAAGACCAACTTTGATAGAGGAAAGGTTACATGTTACAAGTGTAATTCCATTACATGCTCATCTAATTTAGAAGAAAATTTGGTCTCTACAGAGGATCAACTTGTGTTATCCTTAAGAAGTTGCTTTGTTCATAGCAAGACAAATAAGTAATTCATGAGATAGGAGATTGAGATATAACTCTTAATTGAAGTTCAGCAATAAACAACCTGGGCGAGAATATCAGGATTATTGTATTACCTTTATTTTCCACTAAGAACGCGATAAACTATACACATTAATTTAGAGCGTAAATCGTAAAACGAGAACTTATGTTTTCTTCGTGAAGCAGACGCGTAATTCTAAACGAACCGCGGCTGGAATCGCTGGTCGTTGAGAGTCTGTCTCTCTTCTATATTTAATTATTGTACTTATATAGGAAATAATTAGGGTTAAACTAATTACCCTAATGGGTGGACCCATAATTTCCTACAGATTTTACCATGGTTCCTTCTGTGTATGTCTTGGCTAATTACCAATGCAGTTGAGGTAATGTATTGGATTTTTCACTTGGTATACAGTATGAGATCCATAGCTGCATTTCCAATTTAAATATACTTGATTGCCATGATCTCGTTCCCCACAATTGAGTGCGAGTTCTGCTGTAGTCTATCTGTTCTCTTATTATGGTTTTTATACTTATGGGAGGGGTAGGCAGTGAAGTCAAGGCGTTAGTAGCAATTACGCGCTTCATGTACATATTTGGCAATGATGACTTGGGAGTGAAGTTGGATAATTGGACTGTTTTTGTGTAGAAGCAGGGGCCTGAGAGGTTTTGGCTAAGTTGGCAGTGACCATAGAAGAATCTGAAATAAGTTGAGCCTCTTCATTTATTCCTTCTTCTTCAAGAAGTCCTAGTAGGCCTGTGGATTAATAGGTTCAACTCGCAAGTTGAGATCTGCGTGAAAAGAAGCAAAGGACGAATCAAGACCATAGAGAATATATCAGACAAATAAACAATTTGATAGCTTATCGGCTAAAGCTCGTTTCTTTTCAAAGTATTAGATGATAGGGACAGATCCTTTTTGAAGTTGCCATTTAAGTTGTCGCATACGGGATTTTGCTTGGTTTCGGAAAAGGCGTTCAATTGTGTTCCATGCTTCATAAGAGGATTTGGCAGTGAGGAAGAAGGGGGTCTGAAATTGTTTGTTTGAGCCAGAGAAGGACGTAGAGATCACGTTTGTGCCAATCTTCATATTTCGGATTTGGAACAGTAACAGGTTGTTCAGTTGGAGCATTTTGAGTTGTTACAGTAGCAGGTGGTGGGTTGTAGGATAGAAGAAAAGAATGAAGATGAAAAATTTGGAGAGGATTCATAAAAATTACTCGATCAAGCTTTGGAGAGAAATTTGGTAAATGATATGTAGTTGTATCTGATACCATATAAGGAAGTAAAGATATGAAAGATGAAAGAAAGTCCAATATGCAGACTCTCGGTTAGCTTTACTGCCGAGAGGAAGATTCCTTTAAATATTAGTTTGTACAAGGATTCAGTTACACAACTCCTATAATCTCTCTAGATTTGAATTTGAAGATATGTATACAGCAAATCACAACAGTAATTCGAAATACGGGGTGATTCATGAATCAAGATAAAAGAGAATATCTGCTAGCAGTTAGCTAAATCTTCTGCTGCTTCTTGGTGTTGCTGTGAGAAGAATTCTCAGTCAATATCCATAAAGATCAATGGTGTATTTTTGTACAACACATAAATACCAAAAAAGTAGTTTAAAAAAACCACCTTGTCCACTTATAGTATGCTGTACACGTTATTCCTGTCATGTGGTATGACAAATAACACAATTTTGGACTGTTGGATAAGTCACTTAGTTCTAGTGATCTATGACGAACCAAGAAAAGCATTAAAGGTTTAACCTCATTACTTTTGTGTTTAGTTATGTTGGGTGCGACTCTGCCTTGTAATTACTTAGGAATCATCTCAGGTTTTGCCCCCTTTTTTCCCTTACAAATTGGCCATATTTCCTTCTTGTCACACCAGAGATAGCATTCTCTACTTGGGAAGTTTTCACTATATATAGCATTCTCTACTATTACAATATTCTTACTGAATATTACCATTTCATGTGATCCAAATAATTAGCCAAAGACCATTCATTCCATCTGACTCTTGGTGTCCTGATCACTTTCTGAAACTTTGTCAATTATCCGTGTTATCATAGTTTCGCTACATTTCAGCATGGAAGACATAACTCATCTGTTCTTATGCTTTTTCTGTTGTATGCTGCAGATATGAACTCCAAGAATTGTAGTCCTCCATTGGCGCGGGGGATCATCCAATTTACCCCCTTTCGAGACATTGAAGTTAAAAGTAATGATAGTGCGTGTTTGAGACTTTAGCCGATGCAGATCTTCAGTAGTATTACATAGTTGCACTGAGTACTGAACTAAAGCAGGATGGAATTTCAAGAGACCTCTGAAGTTGTAACTTGCCTTTATTTAGTGACCAGAAGTGCAAAAAAAGCCAAGATTTTGCCACCAACAATGGATTACCAGAATGTGCTGCTTCCTAAGACAAAAGGCTTGGAAATACTAAGGAGCTCTTTGGATGCAGGTTCTATATATCTTTTGACCATTTCTAATAGAAACTTGTGTTTGCTTTTACTTTTGTTGGCTCTCTTGCATTTGAGGGATAATGTTGATCTTTAATTCCCGTATCATCTTCTAATCCGTCATTTGAAGTTTTGACACTTGCATTAAGAAAACCATTTGATAACAATAATTATACGACTACCTGACTAAATTCTTTTGAGTAATTACCGACTATATGCTTCAAGGCTGGATTGGAAAAAAAGAAAATACTAATGCGTTTTGGCTTTTCTAAAAGGCTATGTTGCTCGAACTGTGCAAACATGCAGCCGCACCCGTGTTGAATCCTTCAAAATGCACTACTTTTGGAGGATCCGACCGTACCCACTAGTGATATTGTGCGCTTTGGATCTAGGTCTGCACGACTTGAAAAATGTGATACTCTGTTTTGTTGATGTGGGATTCGCCTAGGATATCACATACCTCAGTGTCCTCGCTTTTGCCCTACCATCATATTTTGTCGACGTGAGATTCGCTTACAGCAACATAGCTAAAATGAGCATATTCCGGAACGATTGTTTTGCTTAGAGTGACAATAAAAAGGAATGGAGTTATCTTGATCTTCATAGCACATATTTTTCTCCATTCTTATTCACACAATCTCACACTCTCCAATTTGCTGAATTTGCAGTTTATGATGTGACTATTGCATATAAAAATCAATGCCCAACTTTTTTAGACAATGCTTTTGGTGTTGATCCATCTGAAGTACATATTCATGTTCGACGCATTCCTCCTGAGAAAATACCAGAATCTGAAAAGAAGGCTTCTGAATGGTTAATTGAGTCATTTCAGTTCAAAGATCAATTACTCTCTGATTTTATTGCTAATGAAGGTACAGAACAAGAACTATCAACAGCAAAATGTTTGGTTAATTTAATAATAGTAATTACTCTTACTGGAATATTTATATTCTTTACATATTCATTCATCTGGGGAAAATTTTATGTAGGTTTCTCTTGTATATACCTTGCTTCTGCTGCTGCTTATTTCAATTTTCGATCATATCCTATTTTTGGTTCTGTAAATGAAAGGCTGAAAAGAATTCTTAGAATGAAAATTCAGTAGAAAATGTAAAACATCTGTTATATATTAGTGATGCAAATAGTTAATTCTTTTTCTTTTACTTTTCAATGAATAATATAATAATTGTTCATCTTATATCCTATTTTCTTCTTGCTACTTTGATATGAGTTTAAGTTGTATGTATTGACGATGAAAACTACAATTAGACTATTGATCCACCTACAGGTATTTATTTATAATAATCATGGATTGATAGTCATGGAAAAATAATTAGTAACTTTGCTACAACTAGTAAAGGTAGATTCTTTTTAAGGTTAAACTACTAATGAATAAATTCTTTATATTCAACTATACGTGACTGAAATCCTTCTACTGCATGTTCATTACTTTCCAAATTTGATTTTTATATTCAGATAATGTAAAACTTGCTCACATTTATTAAAAGTTTAATCTCGAGAAATATATCGTATTGTATTATATTGTGTTATGTTGTATCGTTTGATGAATACATATTTGAATAGATTGTATCGTTAATCACACACCAACAATATANACATGTTCATTACTTTTCAAATTTGGTTTTTATATACAGATAATGTAAAACTTGTTCACATTTATTAAAAGTTTTAATCTCGAGAAATATATCATATTGTATTGTATTATGTTGTGTTGTATCGTTTGATGAATACATGTTTGAATAGATTGTATCGTTAATCACACACCAGCAATATAAAGAATAAACTCATATCCACGACAATCCAACTAAATACACTACACAAAATAATCAAAACCCAAAGGATCATACAATCACGAGCGATTTACAGCCATGCCCTACATAGCAGCCACCTTTTAACCTATACCTTATTTTTAAAAATTATTGATTTGGTAGCCAGCTGAAAAAAAATACGCACTAATATGACCATTCTACCACTGACATAACATATAAAAATCACGCAGCTCCGTCTCTTCTCATATTTGAATCACGTACGTCTCTTCTCACATTTGAATCACGCACAAAACACTTCACCGATCCTCCGTCTCTTCTCAGATCTCCTCTCCCAAAGAAAAATTCAAATTGTAAGTTTTCGAATCTGACTGATGTTCATGATACCTGAGATTTTTTGCTAAAGTTTTGGTGAATTATTTGCTGAACAATTTATTTTTTTGGCTAACTTCAGCACTAATAATATGCTTAAGTTATGTACTGTGTTCTATAGTTTTTTGATGAGTTTTTTCAAAAACTTTGCTGAAGTTTTTCCTCCTTCAGCACTGAATGTGCTGAAGTTTTTCCTCCTTGATACAATAGATTTGTCATGAAAAATATCAGCACAAGATGCTGAAGTTTTTTAGTTCATTTTCTAATACTTTAGCACTGAATGTATATTTGTCATGAAAAACATCAACACAAGATGCTGAAGTTTTTTAGTTCATTTTCTACTACTTCAGCACAGAATGTGTTGAAGTTTTTCCTCCTTAATACAATAGATTTGTCATGAAAAACCTCACCACAAGATGTTGAAGTTTTTTAGTTCATTTTCT